>VWZN01005856.1:192147-207269 GCA_013396955.1 Regulus satrapa | reverse complement strand
AAAAAAAAAAAAGCCCCAAAAAGCCAAACAAACACCCAAATATTCAAGGAATTAAGATCCTGGAAAAAATTTGCAAGATGGAACTAAGACTGACTTTCATCACAATGACATAACACTTGTGCCTATCACCTCGTGTGACTTCACTACTGCCCAGAGTGGAAGATGTAAAACAGTCTCCCCCCTACATATCTCCCCAGAGCACACAAAGTAATGTCTCGACTGTTTTCTGAACCTATCCAAGACAGGAGTTGAAATCCATCCAGGTCGAAAAGGCTGTAACCACTTCAATCAAGGTTTTTGTGTTCCCCTGGCAGCACCTTTCCCATGGACTCAGAGCAGTTCTGGGGATGAGTGCTGCAAAGGAGACAAATTCCATGGGAATGACTGTAAACTCTAAACATACCTACATCTTCTATTTTTAACATGCTGGACAGTGTGAATTATCTACAAGTTTTATTCTAGCTGTAAATCTGCATTGCTGCCCAAGGCCACAGACAGGGATTTCAGAGGTTTCTAAGTATTTTGGGGGCAATATCCTGGAATGACCTTTCAAACAGGTAGTGAACAGAAGAGACTACAACACTGATAAAATAAGAGTTTTTCATATTTAGAGAAAAGACAGTTCAGGGTTTAAAAGTGCAGTTTTATACATGGGTGATCTACTGGTATTCCCAAGGGGATGTGTGATTTCTGTTTGTTCTGTATGGTATAAAACAATCTGTATGATTGTTTTGTACCATATTTACACTGGCCAGGGAGGAATTCCCATTTCCTTTTCTCCCTTGATGTATATCTTGGCCTCTACGTTGTTTATTTATTTTCATTACTTTGAAGCATTTAGTCATTGGTCATGGCTAGAGACAGGTGATAATAGCAGATTCCAGGTGCTTGTGTATGGCTTGTGGTCCTCACCCAGCATCAAACCCACGTTCCATTTTGGCATCAAAATCCATTGCCCTCTTTCCAGAGGTTGAACTGGCAAAGAATTTTCAATGTTTATATTTTGCTTTCCTCTGCAGTGGGTTTAACCCCAGAGATCACTCGTTGTGGCAAAGACTATCAATGATGGCAATGCCTTTAATTGACCTCTTCATTTTCTTGTCTCATTAGTTATTACGACCTTTAACCTTTTTCTGTTGGCCCTAAGTTTGCTACAGAGTTATAAGGACTATTCAGAGTGGATAAAAACATGGAAAGGCCTTCTGTTTGCCTGCAGTTTCTGAAACCACATCATGTTTTGACACCACAAAATCTATACAAGAAATCCCTATAATTATGCAACATCACTCCTAGAATCTGATTCATGGTATCCTCATAGAAAGTATGAACCTGTTCTATTTTTAATAAAGGTGACTTAATTGTGTTTGAAAAACAAAAAAATCTCTGAGAATCTGGATTAGGTCAAATAAGCCAGAATTAATGTATTTGTTATTTATACTGCTTTGGCTGTCTTCCAAAAATATAACACCACTGACCTTAACAAAGACAACAGGAGTTCAGTATATATAAATGATAGCTCAATTCAGGAGTACAGAAAATGATGAAAACCAGAATATGTTTTGTCATGTTTTTCCAAGGTAAAATGTCATCAGAATCTTGTCCCTGTGGGCTCTACCTGGAACTGCAATAAACTCTGCTTGTCTTTGTGACCAGAGGCTGCATATTCCTCTTTAGGAACTGTGGGTAGAGTATATGTAATTGTCTCAGAGAAGGGGATACATAGGCTCAGAAAGTTTGCATTTACATTTGCCACATTCACAAAGACTCCTCTAGGAAGGCCACAAAGATTCTCAGATTCTCAGAGCTTCCAGATGCCATTTGACTACTACAGACACAAAGCAACACTTTCTAAGACTTATGCCAATAATTGCATCAAGGATATGTTTATCAGCAAGTTAGTCATGGTTTGTGTGAGTTTATGTCTCAGTAGATGCAAACTAACATTTAGAGAATCACTATGTTAAGTTGCCATTAGGATTTTACTGAAAAATACAACAGAGACTTTAAAAAGCATGTTCAAATAGGCACAAGTACATACACTACAGTAAAAATTTCATGCTGCAAGACAGAAGTGGGCAGTTTTAATTTATGATAACCAAAGGAATCTGAAATTACTACTGACAGGATTTCCTTCTTCCATAAGATCACAGTAGTATAAATAGAGGAGACATGCTGCTTCACTGAGAACTATAAAGTGCAGGTCTACCTTACACAGTGGCTTGCAGCAGTTGTCTGCAGATGGAAAATGTAGCAGTAGGGTGAGGAGCTGCAGACAAATCTTAATGTCTGCACAAGGTTCCAGGCCTTAAGGTTTCGGAAGTCTATTTTTAAACTTAGTTTCTTTGAAAAACTGAAACCTGCGACTAATGCTTGCCATTATGGTATAATGATCTATATTCTTGCCAGAGTACTTGGGGATTACGTTTCGCAGAGAAGCAGAGCTATCCACTAGAGACTGTTCTTCATGTCTGTTTCTGTTTTCTCTCTTTCCTAGTGCATAGCCTTCCATAGTTCCTAAGGCATTAAAACCAACTGTGCAAATGTCTTCCCTTCCAGATTTCAACATACCTGTCTCTGCCCAGGCTGACTGTTCCTGGCAGCCTGCTCAGGGAGCTTGGTGTGTCAGGAGCCAGCATCCTTCTGCTGCTGGTGTTCAAGCTGCTCCTTTCTGGGCAGCTTGCTTAAGTTTGCCCAAATGGCCTGGGTATCAGCAGAGATCATTGAAAGACTTAGCTAATACAACAAACTTCAGGAGAAAATAATAGGGAAAAAAAAGGAGAAATGCCCCCTGTTCAAGGATACTTTACTAGATATCACACAATCAGAAGGTTGTGTAGCTTCTAAGACAGGTGACAGACCTCCAAACTCCCTTGAATAGAGAGCTAAAGAGCTCTGTGAATGACAAAACACCTCTGCAGGTAGTGTATGATCTACATATTGTGTGTGTGATATGTCAAATGCATGAGCTGCCTACTGGCTATGAAAGTACTTGGAAAACTTTTCACATATGGGGGCTTAGGCATAAGATTGCACCATAACATGATAAGTTACACATGTCTGGGCCCTGAACAATTTTGATTGTGATACTCAGGTGCATATTAGCCCTGAGGTCTCAAATCCTTTCCATGAGGTGATGCATTCCTCCAATCCCAAAAAGCTCTCCACTGTGAATCAAATACCACACAGTGATGAGGACTATTTTTCCATGGGTTTATTTATAGAAAGGAATTCTTGTATCACATTTTATCTGCCTGTTTTATAGTCTGACTGAGAATGATGCTTCATGTATAAGACAAGTAGATCCACCAGTCAATGCTTGTTATTCCCTTACAGCAGAGATGTAGACTAATGTGCTTCATTAGTGTGACTATAAACCACTTGAAAGTAGGATTTGAAACAGCAGGAGAAGTAATGTAACAGAATATAAATGAGAGAAGCAGATTGGTGAAAAGTACAACCAATATGTCCTTTCCATCTTGGCAGTTTTAGGGTCCCAAATACGAGATTCTCTAGTTTTAGTCTCTCCCTTGCTTGACATACAAAGGTTTGCAGCAGTAAAAGGGGAGCTAGAGAGAAAGAAACTGCATGTAGCTAAGGAGAGGTCTTCTGTATGATAGAATCATTGCAGACTTGATCTATTCCTTATCTGCTGGGAAATAAAATGAACCGGAGGATGCATGCTAAATTTGAAACAGGGGTCAGACTCCTTCCAATTTACAAGAACTGCTCCAGATTAAATGGTCTGTTCAGACTTGGAGATTACTTTGGATGGAAAGAACTAGATAAGCACTCTTGCTATTTTTTTAAATATGCTTACTGCATTGGTTGCAAAACTCAGAAAGAAAACTGAAATGGTGTGTAAAATACCCCTCAAAATATCTTAACAAGCTAAGTGAAGTGGATTTTACAGTGATATAAAGTGATCAACAAGAGCAATTAAAAAAGCTGCAGGGAAGAGAAAGTATTAGTTTTTTCTTGCCTTGTTTTTTCAAGGTTTTTTCAAGGTTTTTTCAAGACCTTGTTTTAACAATGTGCTTAATAGTGTGCCTACATTTAGGCATGTAATTTAAGTAAATTTGGTCTAAATGAAATAACTGGCAACAAACAGCAAACTGTATTTTCAGAAAGACATCAATGGCTTTTAAAGATGGTTATTGTTAGTCACGGCAGGGTAGCTCTCTGTACTTTTCAGTCTCCTCATTTTATTTTCTATCATGATTTGATTCTGCAAAAGTCATTGGGCTCCTCTACCTGCTTTCCTAAAGAAACAGTTCACATGTATCTTTAAGCTCCAAGTTTTGCTCTTGTTCAATGGAAGGCTGAAAATACAAAATAACTGCAATTTCACACAGCGTTACAACAAAACTTTATGGGACTGGGACTAAATCTGCACTTCTGCAGTCAATTGTGGCCACATTAGGGCCATTATCAGCTCAGGCAGTTACTGAAAACACTAAAATAAAGTTTCACACTACTTGCCCTGCTGATGTGTTTACCAGGCCACATTATCTCCTCTGCATGAATCCAGATATTGGGGATGCTGTTACACGGTCATAAAGAAGGAAAACCAAGAGAACACGAACTACCTCCTTCCCCACTACTATCCTGCCCTCCCCCTAGCTCTCGCCCTCTGATCTTTAGTGAGCTTCTTTTAGACAGGGGTGTAAAACCAAATTTAGTTCTCAGTTACACTGGTGTGTATCTGATTAAACCCACTGTCATAGTGAGAGATATTCTGATTTTACACTGTTATAGGAGATAGTAAGTTTCGGCAACAACCTTTATTTAGCACAGTGTAAACAAGCTTGCTCTCATGCAAACAAATTACAAAATTGTGTACAGAGTAAGAGAATCCCTGCTTTTAAGCTGTCATTTTCAGGAAGAGGAATTAAGTCATCCAACTTGGATGTTGGTGTAATCCTCTTGAATTCTTCAAATTTACAACTTTCTATCACTGTGTAAACTTGACTTTTCTTGTAGAGATGCTGTTCTTTAATTGTTTGCTTCTTGAAGGTACACTTTTAAAAGATCATACTGTATCAAGTCATCCTCACCATCTGATGCAACTTAAGGAAAAGAAAAAAGACCATTAAATATAGTTAACACAGCTTGGCTCTGTCTTCTTGTTACTCCCCTACAGGCAATGGAAAAGGAGCCCAGAAAACAATTTGTTTATTATAAGCAGGTCAGTCCTCGGGGGGATTCATGGAATCACGCAGTGGGAGAGGACAATCATGGCACTGAAATGGTGGGTAATTTTATTTGTTCCACTTGATGGTCACAGTGGCATCATGCTGGCCAATTACTCTTGAGTCAGCAGGTTTCAGAGGTTAAGACCCCCTTGTGGGTTGCAGCACTGCAGGCAAAGTATTCAGGCCAGATTGAAACCGTTTCAACAGCAGAGACGCCAGCCGCCTTCTCCCTTGGAGTTCTCCTTTTTCAACTGTGTACGAGACATACATGTGATAAAATAGGCATGTCTCTAGCATCGAGACAGCTTAATTATTGAGAGTGGAAAAAATGCCAGCTTCAGATAAAGAAAGGAAGAAAATCAGCCAGGGAGACAGGCTATGCCGAGGAGGCATGAAGTGAACAAATATTGCAAACTTCAACACCAGGTTCCAAAGGAAAGATCATGTCTGGGAATAATCCTCATGCCAATAGTCTACTAGTGTTTCAAGGCTGCTGAACCTTTAACAATTTCATCACATTTTTTCTCTAGTGGAAATGTTTCAAGCTACTTCTTCAGTGATCTGTAATTCTAAGGGGAAAAACAGCAGCAAAGCATTTGCTTTACCAGTAGAACCTGCCACAAGTGATTGGGCAGAGGCGGATATGAAAAGCAAGAGAGCAGAAATAATGTGTGTGAGGGAATTGGGCAGAAGAGTTGTCCAGGAGAGGCTGAAATAGTTCCATTAGGCTTAGGTGAAATTCATTAAGTGACTCACATTTCATTTGGATTGGGGTATGGGAAGCAAGGAAGTGGCATTTTATCCTCCTAATGATAATACTACTGTTATGATCTCAGAAACAGGGGAGGCTTCTCAGGCTTAAGCTCTGTTGTGTATGTGACATTTCAGGCTTAAACCATCTCAAGTGTATATTTCCTGTCAGAAATATTATGCTGTAAGAGCTATTCAGTTTCTGAAGGATTCACTGGAGAGTTAAGATCCATGCTTTAATTTTTTTTGGCTAACATCATGCCAGTTTGCAGTTTCTGGAAAACATCTCAAGAATCTCCGAAGCAAGATATAGATGTATTATTATGATTAATAGTGGAGCTAATTTATCCAGAGCTTGCTCTTGAGAGACAGAAATGATCAGTGGGACTCTGATGTCTTGCTCTGCAGAACTGGATCAATGATGTTTTAAGCTTACTATAAATGTCAGTCTATTTGAATTTGCAGGAAACATTGGGATGTAGTGGAATGAGACAAAAATTATATAACAAGGGTTTTATTTTTAAATAGTTTTAATATTAGGAGTAATTTTTCCTTCTTCAACAATGGGAATACTTTGGGTATGAAAAATCTTGCAACTAGCTTTTTTCAGATTAAAATACATTTAGATCTGTAAAATGCTGGTGAATTGCTGTTTTTTGGAAGAGATTTCCCAGTGAAAGGAGGAATCCAAAGCAGGAAGTTTTTCTGATCCTCTATTCCTCTACCACCATTTTATAAGACACAAACTCTGGAAAAGTCTTACAATGGGAAATCTTCCCACTATGGCTGTAGCAAGCCATGTGTCTGGGCATCAAAAGTGAAGAAAAGCCCAACTCAAACTCTTGTAAATCAGGTACATTTTACACTGCAGTGATTTGAACAGTGGCAGAAAGTTATTAAAGACATACTTGATTAAGCTGCTTTCTGAGCTCTGGTCACTGTGAGTGTTCAGTCATTATTACAGGTATCTAATGAACAAAGGGCACATGAGACTTCATTTTAAAAAAATAAGCCAGTAACGTTAACATCTTAATAATGATCTATTTAACAGCCTAGGAATCTTTTTATTTGGAAGTTCAGAATGTGAAACAGAACCTAGGAGAAAGATCAGAGCCAGTATTTTCCAGTTGTGTTTAACTGCTTGAACTACAGATTCGCTTCTCCTGCCTAAACAGTTGTCGATTAACCCCTGCATGACACACGCAGAGCCAAGGGGTCTGTACAGTTCAGACGCCGTCCTGCTCTGAGCTGCACATAAAACACACCTCATCTTCCAGATTTTGCTCCTGCCTGTTTTACAACCTTAGATTCCAAACCAGGGAAGATGTTAGACAAAGAACAAATTGGTCTGAAGAAAGAGCTCTGGGAGGAGGGAAATTAGAGGAAATGTATAGTTTCTCTTTCCACTACCATTAATAAAATATCTAATAGGAATATAAAAAGTTCATTCTTTACACTAGTAGAACAAGTGATATTGCTAATAACAGTCTAATTTATCTGGTTTAATTTAATACACTTTCATTAAATGTGTATAGTTAGAATATCATGTTTTAGAGATGATTACTAGTGATGGTACAGAGCTTATGCTTTGGATGCCCTGGGAAAAATAAGATATAATTAGTTCTAAATAGTCATGTTTGTTTTGATGATCAATCATTTCCACTTTGGTTAAGGAAGCTCTCTTTATGAGACAAAAGACCTGAAGGAATAACTGATACATGCAGCAAATTTTTAAATCAATGAAAGAAGGAACAGAGCTATCTTGCTGCTCTACTGAAACAGGTTTAAATAGATTGTGTACCAAATTAAAAGAAAAGATGAGTGGTGAATTCACCTAATTTACCCAAATCAGGATAAGAAACCTAATTATTCTCTTTTAAAGGCTTTTACCATAAATAAATAATAATCAGAAATAAATAAGACATAAGAATATATTTTAAATTATAGAAATCTGTGTTTCAACATCCAGCTTGATATCTATTCCCAATACTTACATAGTCCTTTTGCCTAATATTGTAATTTTTCTGGGACCTGGAGGGTGGGATGATAAGAAACATGTCAATGAGAACAGAAAGAAAAAAAAAAACAAACAAACCAGTAGTTTGTGGGATTTTCAATCTTCTCATACACTTCTCCTGAAAGGTTCTGAAAGATTTTATAATTTACTTCACCAAAATAAAACAGCATCTGTTGTAATTAAATACAAAAGGGCATTTCAGGGAACCATGAAATAAATGTCTGTACAAAAGTAATAATTTTTTTTGAATGAGATACTGTACAAATTATTAAGATAAAATGTGTCACGCAGAAAAGGTATTTCAGCCCTTAGGTGTATTCATGAATATGCAGAAACAACCTCAGATGTGGAGAGTCTAAGCAATTTGTTGTAAACATGTGTCCTTATGTATGGATTTTCATGTATGTACAGGTATAGATTGATAAAGATCTACTGAACTAAATGCTTCAGGGGAAAACAATTCAGGACTTCAATAAATTTAACTTGGAAGGCTTATTTCTGAGCCTTCTTGAAGTCAGGTTAATAACATATGGAATTAGGCCATCTCCTACACATCTTAGATAAATCTGTACCTGGTCCCCTCAGTAAATGTCACTTATTAGGGACTTCATCACTAAGAAAATAAAAAATTGTAAAAAAAATCTTGCCTTGCAAATTAAAACCTCTGTGAATAGCTGGCAAAAACCAAAATATATGATTAGTCATTGCTGAAATGCCTCTTCATGTGAGGGGAAAACACATGATTTCATATCAGTCACACTGCTGCCACACACATCCATCAATTCTGTTGTACCTCAAGAGTGAAAACAAGGCTAGAATTTAGAAGGGTTCAGTAACTTAAGACCATAACTGAATTTGAAGTTTCATGGCTGGAACAATAAATACATTTCATAAATCTGATCCAGAATAATTTAATTTTTCTCTAAGGCTTTTTTTGTCAACATGAAAGTATAATGTCCCCCTCAATTTTATTTTTATATTACTTATTTTTTTAAACATAGAATTGAAGAAGTCTTGGTGTTGGAGGGCATATCTGAAGATTGTTTCACTGAAGCCCCCTGTCAGATAGAGAAGGTTTTCCAGGACTCTATCCAGTCTGGTTTTTAATGTCTCCAAGGATGAAAGCTCCACAGCCTATCTGAGCACCATATTCCAGTGCCAGTGCTGCATTCAAATTATATATTTGAAGTTGCCAGCAATAAAAGGCAAGGAGGTATAAGATGTCTAGAAAGAAGTCATCCTCTTGCACTGATTCATGCCCTGCTTTGAGCATTTATATCTGGTTAGTCCTGGGAACTTCCTGAATTAGACATCACCCATCTGGTCGAATTTGAGCCAGTTTTCCCCTTTCAAGTGGTCCAACCACTTCTGCAAGGTATCCAGGTGCAAAAAGGAAAAAGAGGAAGTTGGACTCTGACCCATATGCATCAATCCAAGCACAGTCCAGGGAGGTGGATTTAAGCCTGTATTATGGCTGATAGAAGGGTTTAAATTTGAATTCAGAGCATGACCTCCTTGATGGCACCTTCCACATTTGCTATTCAAATCATCAAGCATAAGGCTAGATTTTAGGTAGACTGGCATTTAGGTGGGGTTTTCTTCCTGAAAACTTCTGAAACCCTTTTTAAAATAGCAGTAGAGGGGTGGAAGGCTTTTGTTGTTAAGTCACTTAACATGCTGTTAAGCCTGCGATTCTCTTCAGATCTTCTGTCCTGTAAGTTTTCCACATAAAATTTACAGAATGACAGCTACCTGTGGAATGGAGCAGCCTGAAGGACAAGCCACAGGGACAGATGCAGGTCTCCTACTGTCCTTTCTCTGAAACACATGTAACGTGTTGCAAACCACACTATTTCCACACTGCCCTTGGAAAATTCTTTCTTGACAGAAACATTTTTGACCTTTGGCCTATAGAAGATATAGTAGATATAATATTAATGAAATCTGGTATACAATGTCGCCAACTAGACTCTGGAGCAAATTCCCACATTACAGTATTTGTTGTCCCCTGCTGTAGGAGAGGAAACCTACTGAAATGCACCTTCTTTATATGCCCAAGATTTCCTCTGTAGGAAAGTGAGCTTGCTCACTAACGTTGTGCCTGGACACACAGTGCAAGTGTAACCAGATGTGCACCTAGAGGCTGTAACTGTGGGGTACACAGGGAAACGCATCCACTCCGTCCTGTGGATAGAGCCATGAGAATTTGCTTTCCTGTTAGCTGTTACCCCCTGACCTTTCCAGCATTTGTCTGGCATGTTCTGCAGGCACTGCTTAGTGGGGAGCCAGAAAAGAGAAGACTGTGTCTATTCACTGGAACCTGGTGCTTTGAAAACTCCAGCATTAAACTACCACTGCACTTGGCAGCTTAATCCTGATTGTGTGCCGTATGGGGTGAGAGGTTATAATTCACAGCTCCTGGGCTGAGGTATGGATGAAGGAGGATTGAATTTGTGATGATTATCCTTTGTATTTTTAGTGGAGTCTTATCTCTCACAGTTATCTCTCTTAAAAGGTGGACTGCAGAACTTCATGTCTCAGACTCCCCTTTTTCAGAGTATCTAGGCAGAAGTAGGATTTTTATATTGTTCTTGATTTTCCAGAAGGTTTCAGAGTGTTTAGAAAATGTGAAACGTCATTGTTTCATGTGAATTCTTACTTCAGTGCAGATTGGGAGTAGGTCTGATGTGATGCTGTGAGTGCTCTGCACAGCTGTATTGCTCACACGTGGTAAGACCAGTGTTTCCTGAATGCGTCAGATTTCCTGAGCACACGATATATTAATGTGCACAGGAAGATACCTGGCTCTTTATTTTGCTCTGCTGAGGCTTGCTGAACATATAGGAGAAATCTAACCCCAAAACCTCAGCTGTGTCCCAACTTAATTTCAGCTAGAGAAAGAGGATAATGTAGGCATGTGGTAAACCTACACAGGGATATTGTCATCATGTGCTGCCATTAAACAGTCAGGGAAAAGTCTGAGTAAAGAATGAAAACTGCCTGTATTCCATAAGCATAAGGAAGATTTCTTGACTAATATGGGCACTAGGTGCCAGCATACTGTCTCTGGAAGCCAGTCCACAGGCTGGTTCATTGAGCCATGCATTTTATGTGGCACAGAAGCAGGAACTGAATGGAAAGGGAAGGTGGGAACAGTGAAGTTTTTCAGTGTTGAGAATCTCAGGAACGCTCCAAGGAGGTGCTACTTCCAGTGAAAGTTTTCTGGTTTTACAAATATAATCCAGGAGGCTGTTACCTGCAACACTAAAAGAAAAGGTCACATTAAATAGTAAGGATTTTCACTATGGTGTTCTCCCATGCTTTCTACTTTGGTCAGCCATAGAACAGGTTCTTCTGGTAATATTTGTCATGTCCTTGATGATTGTCCCCATTGAAGCCTTTCTGAATGAAGCAGTGCCAATATTTCTCTTTGAGAAAATTGTCTGCCATTGCAGTCTGTTTTTCAGCTACCTGAAGGTGACTGCAAGTCTACTGGTTACACTTGATTGCTGCGAAAAGTTGTGGGTTTTTTGGTTTTTTTGTTTTTTTGTTTTTTTTTTTGTTTTTTTCTGGGTAACTGTAGGAACAAGAGACACTTTGTAGGTTTTTCTTTAATGAAAAGTAAGATTTTGGAATAGAGAGAATGGGAATGTGTCTCATATTAATAATACTGCTCAAAAATAAAGTATCACTTACAGTGTCCCTTTAAATTTATCTCTGCTTACAGGCAGAAAATGTTTCCATGTATATATCTGTCTTTAGGTACTCACATTTGCATGTATGCATGCACATGTATGTTTAAAATAACTTGTTTAAATTTTAAAAAATGGAAGATGTAACATAGCTGAAACAGTTTAAAACAGATGAGTCTAGGTAGACAAGAAAACATATTGCACTGATAAGGATTTTTTTTTGTTTTAATTCAATCCTACCATAAAGTAATTTATTACCCATCGCTTGTTTTTCTAGAAAGGCCAGTGCAGCACCATTTGCTGTCTGATTGACAGTGTAACTCTCTTTTTACAACTTGTAATTTAAAACAGGAAGGCTGCCATTCACATCAGTTAAGAAGTCTACATTTTAGATTACCTTGACAGGTTCATCTTTGGCATACTGGGAGGTTCAAATAGCTAAAACCAAAATGCAGCATTTCTAGCTCAGCATAGTCCATGCATATGTAGTGACATGCAAAATCTGAATCAGAAGGAGTAATTAAAGAAATGCATTTCACTTCAACTCTACGTTTCCACCAACTTATTAGTTTTCCCTTCAAAGAGCAGTAGAAATTGTCATTTTACATTCCTCAACAGCAACTGCAACAGCTCATGCCTGACTCTCTCTGCATGCCTGACTTGTCACCTGATCATACACCGAAATCTGCAGCTAATCAGTCCTGGTCCAACCAGCAAAGGTCACAGCAATTGTGCTGAACTATTATCGAGGTGTTATAAGACATGGACATTATTCATCCTCACTAAAACCAGGCAAGGAATAAATAAAATGAAAGCAAAAGTATCACCATGATATGATCTGTTTCCAGCTCTTCTTCTGCCATTAAATGAACATTTTCCAATCCTAATTCCCATCACAAACCACATCAAATTCCTACCACTTAAGCATTAATGTCTGGACTCTAGGCCAAATCCTGGGAGCAAGGTGTCTAAGCTGCACTGTCCTTAGATCAGGTCTCCGTCATGAAGTTTTTAAAAGACTGTAATACTGATGTTTTTATGCTTTCTTCTCTCTCTTTTTTAATTTCCTCCAACACTTCTAACCAAGTGTTTTTCTGACAAAAGATAAAATCTGGAGGTGTGATATTTGCTTGCATGTTGCTCTTGTGCTTGGGCAACCAGGAGAAGCACTGTTGGACATTGTTGGACATTTTGTCATTATGAGTGGTGTATATGCTGGTGGAGTTTGCTGCACAGTTGCATCAGCAAAATCTCCTGGAGGGAAAGATTGTTCTTGGATACTTCACTGAAATACTGGCCTGCTTCCCAGCTTTTTTTCCCAGCTGCAGCAGATCAGAGCATGATGGCTCCTGGCAATGTGTTAGGCACCACTACCAGAGTTAAAGAGAATGAGAATAAAGCTAAAGGACAAGTTATTCACAAGAGTGGCTCTAGTTCAAGGGAGGAGAGAGTTATGCTCCTGGAGAATTTGACTTGGTCATGACCTGACAGTGAAGGAGCAATACAAATGCATGGTTTGACTTTGCATGGCACCCCTTCAAAATATGTCTTCCTTCTTTCAAAATGAGGGATTGCATGTATGCTGTACTATAGTGTTCAGTGTGTAGGTAATATACACTGCAATTTTGGTTGTGGGCTCCTAAAAAAGTACAATGCAAGATTCTAAAATCTTTCTCAGACAAAAATGTCTTTTATGTTTAGGAACAAAGCAATGTGAGTAAGAGAAGTTTATCTAGACTGGAAGTCCTAAAAACTGTTTCCTGTTTAAGGGGCGGGGGACAAAAAAGACTCATATGATGGCAACATATTTGTGTTTTTACAAATGCCACAGAACAGATCCTTCCTCTCCATTAGTGACCTAAGAAGCAAGCAGGCATTTATTTTCATTAAGAACTATGACACTCCCACAGCGTCAAAGGAGCAAGCATTGAACACGCAGCAGTTCCCTTCTCAAATATATAAGTTAAAGTGCAGAGAGAAGAGCCATAATTTCAGGGTTTTCAGGTCTTCCAGAGATCTCTTGTGAAGTTTTTACTTTTTAGTTTAAACAGGGAGATACAAAGAAGGTGGAAAGGCATTTACCAAAGTGCCATGATCTAACCCCAGTCAACAACTAAGTACCACACCAGCCATTTCCTCATTTCCCTGCACACCTGGAGGTATGGGGAAGAGAATTAGAAAAAATGTAGTACTCCTGGTGGGTTAAGAACAGTTAATTCAAACAGAGTTAAAATTAAAACAGAGTTAAAAACATGGTGAAGAGCTAAAAGAGAAAGATAAAGAGAGGAGTAAAACCCAAGAGAAATAAGTGATGCACGATGAAATTGCTTACCACCTGCAGACTGATGTCCAGCCAGTTCCTAAGCTAGGACTGGCACTTCCCAGCCAATGCCCCCCATTTATATACTGGCCATGCTGTTCTGTGGTAAGGGATTGCCCTTTGGCCAGTTCAGGTAAGTTGTCCTGGCTGTGCTCCCTCCTGTCTTTTTGTGCAGAATTTTGTTGGCACAGCATGGAAGGCTGAAAAGTCCTTGATTAAGGGTAAGCACTACTTAGCAACAACAACAGTGAGTTATCAACATTATTCTCATAATAGATCCAAACCAGAGCACTTTAACAACTACTAAGAAGGAAATTAATTATCTCCCAGCTGAAACCAGGACACAAAGAAGAACAGAGAAAATTTCTCAAGCATACAGGAGCTCAGATTTAATATAGTGTCTGCAAGTTATCTGAAAAATGGTGAGGAATTATACTTTCAAAAATCACTTGGCCTAAATAATAAATCCATATTGTGCATTCTTTCCATTAGTGTGTAACAAAGACCAAGGAGAAAGATGTTAAAAAGGGTATACATTTACCACTGAAGCTCAGAATTGCAACTTCTTCATTGTTAGCACAGTCTGACATAGAAACTGTAGCAGTGCAGGAAAAGGCAAGAATGCATCAAAAAGAATTCTGATCCTTCTTTAGCCTGGGCAACTATAGAGGAAGAAAAAAGGGGTTTACTAGCAGAAAGGGTCCACAGAGCACTAAATGGGTCAGTGTTTTAGGAAGAACCAGATACCTAGATGTAGCGGTTTGAGTCTGTAATCAGGCATAAACTTTATGTGCAGAGGTTTTGTTTTGTTTGCTAACAATAATTTCCCGGCCAACGCACTAAAAGATGTTCTGGTTTCAGTGGTATTTAAAATGTCTATGCAATTGTTAGAACCACTTACTTATTTCTTGCTGTAAGATAGGACTAGGAGAAAGAGCAAAACAGGCTCAAAACTTCAAAAGAACAAAGAAAACTTTTATTGACAAATTAAACTGGTTTAGGGAAATCAGAATGAAACTTTTAAATCTCTTCCCTTCTAACACTCTTTTTCTTTTCTCACTAACATAACAATGTAGAGAGGACCAAACTCAAAGATTTCTCACTCTTAAAACAGTCTCTCAATTCACTCAGGAAGAGGAGCTTCTCACTAG
>VWZN01005856.1:180573-191991 GCA_013396955.1 Regulus satrapa | reverse complement strand
GAGAAGATCAATGTCTGTAGATCTCAATCTGGGTCTTAAAGAGTTAAATCTCTCGCAGGCAAACACACAGAATTAAAACACAGTAGAACATTGGAATCCAGGTTGAAAGCTAGGCTAAAGTATCAAAGAACGCAGCATCTAGGCTGGGCTCAGGTTATCTTTATTTCACAAGCTGCTGCCAGTCTTTGCCCATATTGCTGGGCTGCTTTGCAGTCTCTGCTTATAATCCTTTATGAGAGCCAAGATGGGGGGAACAGCCAGCATGTGTCTGCTGTAGTCCATTCTTTCTCCCTGCTCAGTAATGTCCAATAGCAGTAGCATTTTTAGTCCTAGGAATGCAAAGAAAAACAGAACTCAGCTTGGCCAGCATGGGCCCTCTTGGCCATGCCAGGGCCCCAGGCCCTCTCAGCCATGCAGGCCGGCTTGGGGTGCACAAGGAAAAAGACCTGACCCAGCCGGGCCCAGTCCCTGGCCATGTGGCGGGACCAGCCCAGCCCGGGGGGGGTAGACCTAGGGTGTCACCTTGAGCTTCGCCAGAAGGAAAGAGAAACCTCTTTTCTGAGTTCCTGATTTTTAAAATTTGTATCTCACAGAGGTGTAGACTTTTCTGATTGGTTTATTACTTCTGTGGGCTGGGTTCTAGCACACTAGGCTTGCAGACTTTTGGCCATGCTCCCCTAGCACTATATACCGAAACAACTACACGTGATGCAGTACATGGGATTGCACTGCAGCAAAGGCTAATTCCATTTCTATCAGAACATGTCCTTGTAGATTCAAAACCTTTTGACAGGGGCAACTGCAAAGTTCAAGGTGAGAAAACCACTGCATGGGACAATCCCAGGATGCCCCATGCAGGGAATTGCTTCCACCAGAATGGCATACCTATACATAAAAACTGTTGGAGCTTTCTAACATGGTTGTAAAAATGACGCAGTTTCCTTCAGGAAATTTATGTAATTGCAATTTTGGTAAAAAGGAAGTATAGTATACTACTTTTTTTTTTTTCCTTAAAATATTTCCCCAACTTTAATTCTGTGTATTTAATTTTACTTGATTTTATATAGATACAAAAATAAATACAGTTTATAATGATTTTGAATGTTCCTGTTATTAGCATTTTCTACATGTGTAATTTAAAAAATCTACTACAACTTTAGTTCTGACTATATCTTGTGACACTAAGAAGAATGATGAGACATACCTGATTTATCAGATCATTCTTAACTGGAGTCAAAATTTCTTCTCAAAGCTAAGCAGCGCAGAATTTTTGAGTTTTTCCAGGTACAGAAACTGACCTTGAAGATTATTTGTAATTGATATTTACTGCTTGTAAATATCTTCTAACTGCCATGTCCTCCTATTACTTGAAGGCTGACATTTCAACAGTCCCTGGGACCTTTTTAGTCTTATCCTTGTTCCCAGAACCCCTGTTGTCCTGCCAGTGTGACAGTGTGACAAGCTGGCGTATTTGTCTGTGGACAAACAAAACTTTTGAGTGCAAATACTCAGGAGCAGCTCTCAGTCATCTGCTGTGTCCACCAAACTACAGCCGTGACTTTCAAAACTCTGGGAAATGAAATTATCAGGAATTGCAACTATTTTGTTTATGCCAATAGTTGGAAAAGTGGAGACAGAGCAGAGGGGTGGAGTAGTATCTTGAAACTACCTAGGAGCAGAAAGCCATTTTCCAAATGAAAAGTGATTTTTCTGTCATTAAGTGAGAGCTGTCAAAAAATCCGGACTGTTTTTGAGTGTTGGCTTTGTCTGGCCAGAACTAGTTAGGATCTGGCCTGAGATGCCACGCTGTTTTACAAACACCACAAAATGTCCATCACGAGTCACCAGATTTTTTTTCAATTTCCTTAGGACATAGCAACCTGGCGTGGTTTCATGTATTACAGATGAATAGTGAATACTTTGCTATAAATCTTGGTGAACTGTCTTGCAAAATATCTTTTTATAATGCTTAAAAATGTAAAAAAATGACGACTTAATGCCAAATACAATGAAGCTTTAACTGAGATGAGGGGATTTTTATTAGTCTTTTATACATAATATTATTACTTTGAGTTGCTGATTGTTTTTCATTCAATTTTTACTGAAGTTTCCTAATAACTGTCACTTTTCATTCTTCTAACTCTTTATTCATTGTCAGCTGTGGATGATCTGCCAGCCCACATGAGAGGGCAGGTTACACTCAAAGGAATTTTCTTTGGTTTAGGGACATGTGCAAAATCTGAGCTAATTGCAGTGCAACTTTATACTTTAACCACTTATTAGCAACTTAGCAGATGTCTGATGGTACTCAGATGTTCAGAGCTTGTACTGGGAGCCCACTGAACTCAGGGAGATGTAGGCACTCCTCTGAGAGGGATCTGTGGGACCAAGCTCCTGCATTCCCAGATCATGCCTTTGAAAAGGTGTAAAGAGGCGATGGTCAGGGGCTGCTGCTGTTTGAAGGCCCAGCTTGGAACAACTGTTGTTCATACCCATGTCTAGGGCTGTGTAGAAGCCACAGCAATACCCACATCTCTCTAGCATTAAAAGATCCATGATCCCCTGACTCTGACTCCCTGTCAGACACATCTGGGAAGGATATTATTCCTATGCAAGGCAGAGCAAGCAGTAAAGGAACAGGCTAAAACGTGAGAGGTAAGGAGAATGGAGGGGCTTTGCAAAGCGAAGAATGGCTCTCTTTAGTCTCCTCTGGTTAGGCAAAAGGCTCTGTTTTATAAGTGAAATAGGATAAACTTCTAGGAAACTATTCTGATCCATAATGTGTGGCATTCCCAGTCATTCCTATATCGAGTACAAAGAGCTTGAAGAACACACTCCTTTGACTTTGTCCTGCTAGACAGCATCCTTGTGTTTGCACTTTGATCCACTTTTGTAATTGAGGGTTGCTCTAGTAACAAAATGAGGGACCTCTTTTCTGAAATACAGATTTTCTGAAGCAGATCCACCCATCCAGGGCTGAAGTGAAAGGATTTGTGTGTTTGAATGTATAGCTGTGTGTCTATTTATGTGAAAAAAAGTGAATATCTGCATGTACCTGAGTTACTCTTCCAAGTTTGCAGAGTGAAGGCTACTAAAAATAGCAGAAACATGTGAATTTGAGCTGGCATTCATGTGATTCCTGTTTTCCATGTCTTCTTTAAACCAAAAAAAAAAAAAAAAAAAAATTAAAAATATGATTGTATAACTGAAAGATATAAAAGGTCTTTTATTCCTTCTTAACAAGGGCTGCCTATGACCTTCATTCTTGCAGCTACTTTAGTGTATGCACTGGACAGTAGAACAAAGAGGTACAAAAACAACAGATGGGAATACTCAATAGCCAGGTAAAAGCAATAGAGGTGATAGATGTTGCAGAAACCAACTGCTGCATAAATTTTGTCTTGCAAAGATGTGAGGAGAAAAAAAGGAAGAGGGCCATGAGTGAACACTTGCTTATGTTTTTGCACCCAAACTGGGGAGTGCATCAGAAAAAGAAAAAAACTGTTTAGGATGCCATTCTTGAAGTATTGGAAGGTAAGTGAAGAGGAACAAGGTGACCAAACTGCCAATAATGTAAAAAAAACACTGTAATGTGCTTGTTAATTTTTTTCCTTTTAAAAAAATTATTATTATTATTTTTCAAATTATAATCTCTAGTCTGGTTTGGCTGAGGCACCCTTATTTAGCAATTCTTGCTGGCCCTGGAAAAAACACAGTCCCACACTCCACAGCCTTCATAGTCCTGAGAACTTTGTATGTATTTAGAATGAATTAAAATTTTTGGGAAGAAGCAGCAGAGAATGCAAGCATTGTTTTTGTTTCTTTTCTACTATTTTGGTTGTCCCCACAAATTTTATGCATCCTGCCAGCCTTCCATCAAAAACTGAATTGTATTTCCCCCTCTACTCAGCCCTGGTGCAGCCCACCTGCATCACAAGGTCCAGTTCTGGGCTCACCAGTAAAAGGCTGACATGAGAATACTAGAGTTCACTGAAGGACCATAGAGGTAATTAAGAGGTTGGAGCATCTCTCATATTGGAGTCACTGAGTCAGCTTGAAAAGAAAAGGCTCAAGTAAGTTCTTATTAATGTGTATAAATTCCTAATGTCAGGGAATGAAGAATACAGTCAGATTCAATGCTGCCCAGCGACAGGACAAGAGGCAGTGCACACCATCTGAAGTACAGATAATTCCATTTAAATGCAAGAGAAAACCCCTTTGGTACTGTAAGAGTGGCTGAGCACTGGCACAGGTTGCCCAGAGAGGTCATAGAGTTTCCATTCTTTGGGATATCAAAACTCCACCTGAACACAGTCCTGAGTAATCTCCTCTCCCGACCCTGCTTTGAGCAGTGGGATGGGACTAATCAATAGGCAGAGGTGATTTCCCACCTCAATCATTTCATGATCCATGATTCGCTTGAAAAATCTGTTCTTATTTCTTGCAGCTATCATTTGATACTACAATACATGCAGGTTGGAGTGTACTTCTCACCTTCCACTCCTCATATTTCTGTGAACCAGAATTATAATTAATATAATTTGACTTTTAGAACACCTACTTTAAAGAGACAAAACCAAACACTTGGGACAGCTAGAAAAATCCATTATTTCCAAAGTAGCAATACTCATAACTGAAAATGTCTTATTAGAAAATAAAAATATGTTTTTAAATTAAATATTGATTTATTTTGTGGCAGGGGAAATCAGCGGTAACACAAGACATCAGAATTATACTAGCAGGTTTCCCACTGTTTTCTTTTTAATTGAAATTATGGGATCTTTATGGTGTTGCATTTTTATATGATTTTATGGGGCTTAGAGTAATAGGCCTTGAGTTTGCTTAATGACAACAGGAACTATAATAATCCAAATAATAGAGCAAAATACAGAAGAAAGATTTCATGGTGCTTTCATCTGAGAGGCACTTCTTTTAACCCCTTTGTGAGTGTATAACATGCTTTTTCTAACTGCTTTATATGGTAGGATAATTGCAATGGTTTGAGCCTAAAAGTGTACTTGTTCTGTCTTAATTTCACGCACATCTCCCTTCACTCTGCAGCCTCTGAAGTGAGAAGCATGCCCAAACAGAAGCAAGGGAAGAAAGACATGGAAACCAAAGTGAATCAATTATTGCTTTCAGCCTTGAGAAATTAATATATTTTACTTGTAACTTCACAAGCACTGAGGTGGTTCCACTCTCCTCTGAACACTGAAAGAACACTGAAAGTAGGTTAAGAGAAAATCCTAAAGGAAGGGCCTGGACCAAATTATTAAAAAAAAAAAAAAGTGACAGATTTCAGAAAAGAAGCAGTGAAGATATTCAGAGTACAGGGACCATGTTTCATTAAGAAAGATTTTATAAGTTTAAATGGGTATTTGGATATAGAATAAGAGGTGTGTTGTGAAAAATGTCACAATGGTCAAAGAGATTCAATGGGCAGATTGACCTTGGAGGGAGCTTCTCCACCGTGTGCTGAGAAAGACATAGGAGTCATCAACCAGCAGCTCAGAACAGAATTCAATTTACATTGATAAATAGCTTGTGCAGGTGCAGAAGGGCATTTCTAAGGTAATGAGGTAAAACTATTAATGGAATATGTTTTGGAGAAAGTCTTGTCAGGGAATAGAAAGCAGTCACACAGGAAAAGCAGAGAAATTTAGCTGCTTGGGAAGTTAATGCTGCAACTGGACAGAGGGCTGGGATCTGTGATAGAGTACTCTGTTTCAATTACAAAGATGAGCCAAAAGAGCTTCTAGCCTTTCCCATCTTTGTGTTTTATGAGTACAGGTGTTACAGGCATGCAAAGTAGCATATCTTAATTGTCATCTCCAAATCAGACCAGTTCCACTTGTGTTTGGTTTAGCATACTGTATTTTGATGAAGTTTTCATCTGATTTCCCTTGAGGACAGCAGTAGCATTTCCACTCACTCAAGAAGTCAAGCTCTTATACTATTTAACTTACTATGGGCGTTGAGAATTTAAAGTGTGAATTAAAACAATGGAAACATCTTTGTGGCACAGCACAGGAGAGCAAACTTAGAACAGTACAAATAGCTGTTGACTGCTAGGGCTTCACTTATACCCCAGGAAACTTTGCTCTGGGAATAAGGAGCTGCACAAAGAGTTGCTGGAGCCTACGAACTTCAAAGTGAATGACATGGAAGTGCAAATCAATAGAGAAACCACATGAAACTTTTCAAGGGTATTTGATGCCTTCATGTGTTCATTTTGAAATGTTACCTCACAAATTCTCACTAACCCTATCTTTCTTGAACTCTCCAGCTATTTCCTGAAAAAAAAACCCCACAAACCTAGCAGCTCCTAGGGAACCATTGTTATAATGCTTGGAGAATATGAAAGCTTCATTTGAGATTCATTTTTTGCTATCACGCTTTCTGTGAGGAAAACTTGCAAAACTTCCACCTATTGCCTGCATTATTCCAGTGCAGTCCTGCTGAAACCTTCCTCCAGAACTGGGCTGGAGGAGAGAGAAGGCATGTATGATCTATTGCATTATTTTGCTGAAACATCTTTTTTTTTTCAAGAAATGTTCACCTTGTGTTTTCACATCAGTAACATTCTTGGTAAATTGTTGGAATTATGTTTTTGTTGTTACATTTTCCAGTTGGTAGCCTAGTGTAGACATAGGGGACTTCAGACTGGATGCCAGCTGGTGCTTGTCTGTTCCCTAGCTTTGTACTTTACTAAAAGTTGAAAATGATGTTTCACACCAGTCAGTAATGATGAGACATTATTTGTTGAAGCTGTAATACTTTCATATAGTTCACCTGAAGAAAAAAGATTTCTACTTTTTATTACAGAATAATTCATTTCCTGTGATGTATTAGCTGATATACAGTTGTAATGAATTCACTTGACTGTTCTGATATGTAATACATTTCAACAAAATATCTTTAATCATCTTGAAATTGCCATATAAAGTATATTATAATGTGGCTTGGCTACTGCTTTAAAAAAAAGCATCATGCAAACATGCTGAACCCCTGTAAAGCTCCACCGACTTTAATGAACTTTGTATCAGGCCCATATTCCCTGATGTGAGAGTCTCAGAGTAAGCACTATAAGGCCTCTCTAGTAGCATCCTTTCATCTGTTAAAATGCAAGAAAAACACATTGTTCTTCAATGTTTTTGATAAAATATATTTCACATCCTGATTATAGTGTAGTAAGAGAAAAGCCAGTGTTTTAAAGCACTGATTAGAAAAACACACTGTAAGATTTAAAATCTTTAAAATACAATGTAAATATTCCTTTTTAATGTTTAGAATTAGTGGAGTAAGTCTTCATATCTGAAATTCACTTTTATCTTCATTTGGTCATGCAGAGACACTCACACTTTTCTATGGTCCAAAGCACGCACACAGATGTATAATTAGAACAAACAAAACAGAAATCTTACTTAAAAATGTTTATTGTAAAAAAGTGGCTAGAAAACAACATAAATTTCACTTCACACTTTCTTCAAGTTATCTATAGGTGCTGCTATGGGCAACAATTTGCTTTCATTCATAACACATTCAGTCATATAAAAATAAAAATATTTACATTATGTCCACATACTTTACAAAATCATCAATAAAAAAGGCACTTGGAGGGGTAATGCTGAAAATATTGCATTTCCTTTGTGCATTAAAAAAAATAAAATTGTAAAACTCCCATGGATCCCCTCTCTTGCACTTATTCCCGTTTTTTAAAACAAAAATGAAGTTTAGAGGAACTATTCCATATTAAAGGATGGTCAAGCATGCACCAGGAATGTTTGAAGCTACAGTATTATTTTTAAAATTTATTTATTTATTAAGGCACATGCAGTTAATTTTTTCATACATTCTCTTAAACTTTTTTCCCTCTTTTAGTTATGCAGTTTTAAAGCATTTCAGGTCATTAATGAAGGCCTTGGCTTCTAATAAAATTTTTAAAAAAACAAAACAAACACAGTAAAGAATAATATTAAACATTTAGTAAGGTAAACTTGGAATACTTTTTTAAGGCACCTGAGAAAAATGGTGTCTAGGAAAATTCACTTGGCTAGTATTCTCATTAAAATTCCCACTTAAAATACTGTTTCTTTGGTTGAAATGGCTTGGCAGGAATGTATTCTTAACTTCGAAGCCTTTTCTAAGCAAGAAAAGATGACCTACATTTGGCTTCATCTATAAAGAAAGCTGATAATGCTTCTTCCTTAAGATCTACTTGAAATGTCATGCATGGCGTTTTTCCCCCTATTTCAGAATTCTCACTTAAGAATGCAAAGGTATGACAGAACAGAAACTACTTAAAGCTCATTTCTACTGACATTCTAAGTTCTTCCACTAGTTTCTTTACTTGTTTTGGTGGTATTTTGGTTTGTTGGTTTGGTTTATTTGCCTTTTTTTTTTCTTTTTTTTCTGAAAAGTAGATGAGAAAACGCCTTTGGATTTCCACTTATCATTTGGAACAGAAGTGGAGAAATGCATTGAGTCCAGGTAAACAGTGACTGCATGACTCAGTGTGCTACACAGCAGCCAGATTCCTCGTGTTTGTGCAGAAGAGACATTCTGGAGAAAGTTTTGGAGCAATTTTTGCACTGGTATTTCTTCACATCTGAGTGGGTCTGCAGATGCGCCCTCAGATTGGATCTGTCTGCGAAAGCCCTGTTGCAGTGAGGACAGGAAAATGGCTTCTCTCCTACAAAGGAAACATCAAGAGAAAATAGAATAAATCTTTAAAAGAAGAAGGAAAAAAAAAGAGGAACAAACAAATTATTTGTTATAAGAAAAATAAGTCTAATAAAAGGTTAATCAGGCCACAGATACAGCATCTTTCAGCACTTCTGACTCTTTTGCAGAACCCCAGTCTATTGAGAATATGCTATAAAGTGCAGTCTCTGAAAACAAGCTGCTGACACCTTCTGCATCTACAGGTGCATGCATACTTTTAGACTGGGCTCCTTCCAACATTTTCAAGTATTTTCATAGAGCATTTTCTGCTTAGTGCTGTGTGATTTACTGGGGAACAAGGGCTTTGATTGAAAAGCAGCAAACAGCTGTACAGACACTACATTGCACCTAGTTTTATACTCAAACCCCATTTTTGCCTCAATAAAAAACTCAACCACTTTGCTGATGATGGGTTTCTAACTCTTAAGGACTTGAGGTAGCGCATGCAAAACTTGCCAGATGCTTAAGGAGTCAGAGAGCAGCTCCTCATGCATTGCCTGCTTTTTGCTGCCTGATTTCAGAGTCAGCTGGAGCCTTCTCAAAGTTAGCAGTTTCTAAAGCCTGACAGTTAGCATAAAATCCTTAAAGGAAAAGCTTCAGCTAGTGGAAATGGGCTAAACCATCCTACAATTATCAAGGAAGCAACGCTGATTCATGCCAGTATCTGGCTTGCAGTTATGAGACCGTGTAAACCCCCCCTCCCACCTCCCCCTTCTCCCCTCCCTGTGTAAGAGGGAGAATTTGTCCTTTTAATGATTCATTTGAAATTCTGTGGATGCATTTCAAGGTTAGTTAAGAAACGCTGCTGGGTTTTTCCACCTGTGGAGAAAAATAGCAAAGAGCCATCCCGATATTATAACAAACAAGAAACTGCAAAAGTAATGCTTGCCCTTACCAGTGTGAGTTCTAATGTGTCCTTGAAGTAGCCAGGGTCTAGAGAAAGCCTTGCCGCAGATCTTGCAGACACAAGGTAGCGTGTGGGTCCTGATGTGCATCTTAAGCGCTCCCAGGCTGACATACTCCTTGTCACAGTACTTGCAGCTGAATGATTTCCTAGACTGGGCATCACAGTGCAGCTGCTTGTGTTTGGCCAACCCAGAGAAAGTAGAATAGGTTTTGTTGCACAAACTGCACTGGAACTTTTCGGCTTCGATTGCATGAGGGTCTGAAAGCTTTGACTGGATTCTCTCTTCTTCATCGCTAATGGGGCTTTCTGAACCGCTGTGATCTTTGGAGGAGGTGTCAGAAGGTGGAGGTGGGCTGACTCTTCCCAAAGATGAGGGGTATCCAGAAAGCGGAGAGAGGTCATTGGGTAATGGAGACGGTAGCAGCCCAGTTGTAGTCCACACAGTAATGGGATTGTAAGCTACTGAGCTCAGGATCTCTGGCTGTGGTATGATAGGGACTGGATAGCTTTCGTACAGGTATGGGGATATAATCACTGGAGAAAGAAGAACATTTTAAAGTAAGAGAACCAAAAAAGTATTTAAAAAAGCAGCAAAATTAACACTTTGAGGATTAAAAGCTGCCTACATGAAACCCTCAGCAGGGTAATCTGAATATAAGGGGGATTCGGGAAATATTGTTTCATACATATGTTCTGATGGTTAGAGCCGGTGCCCTTGAACAGGCGAATTGCAGCTGGAGAGTCCCTTCAAGGCGGCATGCTGCTTCTAAGTCTGTGCAGCCTGACACAATGAAGCAGTGAAACTTCCTGAAGGATTTGAATAGAAGTTTCAACCCACCACCGACAGATACAGAATAGGAAAACTCCAAATTCCTTTTTAAGTAACTTGAGCTCAAGCGGATGAGCAAACTTTCATGATTCATTCTGGTCAGCACGGATACATTTCTCAAAACTCCCTCCTCGCAAGCAGGAGAAAAAGGAGCAAGCAACGAGCTAAGCCATCCCCTGCAGCCTGCAGAGCAATCCCACCCCTCCTCAGCACTGCCACGCCGCGACCGCAGCCTCATAAGCGACGCGGCGACACCAGATTCCGTTCTTTTTACCTGTATGAGTGTCCAGCTCGCTGTAATTCGGCTTCTTGGACGAATTGAAATGCTTCTTGACCAGGAAGGAGCGTGGCATTTTGGACGCAGGGTTCGCGCTGCTCGCAGCCTCTCTGTCCGTGCGGGCGGCGCGGCGCAGGCACACGCGGTGTCACTGCGGGCAGGTCCGTGCCGCTCCCGCTCCTGCTCCTCTGCTCCCTACGGCACTGCCGGCCCCGAGCAGCCCATCCACTCCCGCTAGTGCAGTGGCAGTGCCTGCCGAGGCGCCTTGAAAAGTGCTGTAAATACCCACGAGTCAGGTGCAGGGGGGAAGGGTTTCGCGCTCCTCCAATCGCTTCGGGATGTTCTCGAGCACTTTTCCAAAGAGGCTGTTTTTCTGGGAGGGCTCTGGGGCTGCTGGCTGAGGGATCCAATCCCGCTCGGAGGGTTTGGTTCAGGTTTCAGCTCCTCCCGCTGGAGACAGCTGTGAACGGGGGAGAGAGCCCTAGCAGAGCGCGTTACCCTGCTCCGAAGTGGGGGGGATGTGGTTCTATAGAACTGCAGCCTACAAAAATGTATTGCTCAAACTTCTTGAAAATAAAGGTCAGTTTACTGATTCAGCTCTTTTTTTTTTTTTTTTCTTCCTCACAGGGACCTGGATAAGTTACAGGCACTAAAACTTCTTTTTCTTCTTTCTCCCACCTT
>VWZN01005856.1:158104-180500 GCA_013396955.1 Regulus satrapa | reverse complement strand
CTCCCCTTTTATTTTTCCTTCCCCCTCCTCTTTCTTTCATTTTCTTTCTTTTTATTCTTCTTTCTCTTTTTGTTTTTCTTTTAAGAGTCTGGTTTCCAGATGTTTGATGTGAGAATTACAATGGGACAAACTGTTCACTACGAGCAGAAGGGTTAAACATACACACAGACACACAGACACACACGACACTACAAGATAACAAGTTGGCCGGCAGACCTAATGGAAGGCTTTGAACTGAATGTGTGCCTGCTCCATTTGGGAGCTGCCTTTGAATACTTGTGCTTAGGAAAGGCTGGAGACGAGCAGCCTGCCTCCCTAATCTGCACCCTTTCAGGCAAAAGGAGCAGACAGATACTGCAAGTGAGTTCAAGGAGAGGGAGAAGCCTTGGGAGGATTATATTGCAGAGCAGAATTATATTCTTTATATAATATGCATACTGCTTCAGACTACTCATATAAAGAATATTTTCTCTTTTACTTTAAAAATCTGCAGAATGCAAAACCTCGACCTTTCCTTCCTTGGGAGTAGTTATATCACTTTTTTGCCTATCCTCTTAGGACACTGCCAAGGAAATTTTCCTAATTATCCAAAGCAGTTAAAAGATGCATAGATAAGCAACCCCCCAAAATTATAGACTGGGTGATTTAAATGTCTCTTAAATGTCCTTCTCCATTAGTATATTTTAGGACCTCTTGATTTCCTATGAAGGTATCATCTATGTTATGTATTTCATTTAAGATGAAAGTCTCTTAAATGTGCCATGGAGTGTTCTGGTTATCTGGATTGATTTAGAGGAGATATTTAGTCACAGATAGGTTTTTTAATTTTAAAATATTTGCATTTTGGAAATATGGGCAGCTGAATGCTGGTAAATTTCTAACACAAATTACACACTGATTGACTCTTGGCCTGCCCTTCCCACCCCTTCCCCCCCCCTCCTTGCTGTGTGTTACCTACACCTGCCTGGGCACATACCGGCATGCTGGTGTGACGCTGGAACTCTCTCTCTCCTCTTAGGAGGAGGCGTGGAGGGTGTTTTACAGAGACCACCCCAGCATGTTTTTGCAGCAGGTGTTGGAATAGATGTGAAGGAAAAGAGAAAAAAAAAAAGGCCCAATGGGTCTGTTAAGACATGCAAGAGCAAAGTGCTTTGTCAAGCTGCATGACTTCTTAATCTTGGGGAATACCAAAACAAGTGCAGGGAAAGTAAACCATTTTCAAGAACTGATTAAAAAGATTCATCTGTTCAGCACCTAACTATCATGTCTGTTAGTGAAAAGTGCCATATTAATTTCCAAGTGGCAGAGAACATACCCGGGCTATGGGAGGAGAGAGAAAGAGGCAAAGAAAGGGACTTTGCATGTACTTGCTTTGCAGCTGGGGCAAAAGGAACAGAGGTTGTTTTTCCAGAACAGAGAGCAGTGCTTGCAGAGACACAATCCGTTACCTTCCTCATCTCCACAGACATGAAGAAATCCACAAAGCATTTTAAAAAGATTTAATTTTTGGTCCTGCTGCCCTCTCAGCTCTGTTCCATCTGACAAGTCCCTGTCCCCTGCCAGCTCTGGGAAAGCATTGCATTTCAGGATGTGAGGCATTAGTCTGTATCTAAATAGTCTGTTACATGAGCTGTGATTCAGACCTTGAGCTGGTTTAAGTTTGTGTGTTGAAATGAATGGAGCCATGTAGATTTTCACTGGCTCAGGATCTGTTCTTTTGTGTGTTTGCTACAAGTAAAGGGTCTGATTCACCAGTGAAGTTCTCTCTCTCGGGGCATTTTCACCAGCATAGCACTGGAGTGATGCAGTTTAAATTAATTGCACTTATATAAATCACAGGAGCGTAAGCAGTTAGCCCACTGGCTGAGCTGATTGAAGGATGCTAGGAATTGGATGGAAGGCATGTTATTACATGGTCCTGAAAGGATATTAGCAGCACATACTACCTGAGTGAGGTCTGCTGTCAAAAAAAGGGAGAGTCTGCGTGAGGAGTGGGTGAGTCAGAGCAAACAGGTGTTCTGGGTGTTTACGGCAAATGTGGATGAGAGGGCACTTGGAGACGTGTGGCATCCATCCCCATGCAGGGAAGGCAACACAAAGGTCGAGTGCAGAAGACAGGAGCTTTCCCCTTCTCGGAGGAGCCAGGGAGGTGTGGAGGGTGGTGGGTGGCTCTGATTGATGGTCATGCTGCCTCCGGGCGAAGCCTTGCACCCACCTCTGAAAAATCAGCCCTACAGCTTCCCTCTCACATTTTACAAGTAGTTGGTCTTTTAGGGATTCTTTATGTTTTTACTTTGAAAGCTCACGTAAAGCTGTCTTGTTAATGCCACTGTGCTGCTAATTGCCACTCTGCAAAGTGCATAGGAAATGATCCAAGCAATTCTGCTGCCTGAAACCTTGGCATGTGCTTTGCAGCAACTTAATGATTAGGACCAGAGCTTCAACCCCACAGCAGAAATTGATCTTTTTTGTTGCTGTTGTTTTTGGTTTTCTAACATCAGGCCACTTTTTCCTGTGCACAGATAACAAACTGTGAGCTTCAATTTAGTCTCCCCATTTCTGCCAGCTCCATCAAATCCCTTTCCTTGTCAGGCTTTCTGAGGACAGTAGCTTTATTGCTTGGTTTTCTGGAAATGGAAGGGTGCCAGAATTATGTTTATTATCAAAGAGGGAAGAGGGGCTCAAGCTAGGCCATCAATAGCTTAGTTCTTGTCATGACAGCACTAGTGTCCCTACCAAGCATCAATACCAGCAAAAGTGTGGATCGGAAAACATTAAATATCTGGATAAACCACAGCAGAATCAAGAAAAATAGTTTCAGAATATTAAATGAATTATGTTGGATCACTGTTCCCATATTTCTCAGGCAGTCCTCTTAATCATTTTGACTGCCACAGAGTCCATGGAAGGCACAGCGGTGAGGTTTGGAAGAACCCCCAGGAGGCACTGAGCCCAGCTGAGCTTACCAAAAATAGCTCTGAAGGTTTATTGATGCAGGTGACGACTTCATCCTGGAAGAGGTAGAAGCTCAAGTAACTCACACCTACAGCATAGCTCTTGTAATTCATAAGCCTCCTACATTTCAAAGGAGAGTGTGAAATGGTTAATATGGGAAAAAGAAAGGTGGGTTTCCAATAGTCAGTTGAATGTGGAACATATCAACTCAGCTTCAGTATTACCCTATGCTTTCACATTTGTTCCTTAGTGTCAGCTGATATATCCTGGAAAGTAAAGATATGGTGTGACTTTTAGAAGCAGGAAAACTTAAGTTAAGTGTGACTCCTGTGTCACACTCCTAGAAACTGAGGAGTATTTCAAAGGTGATTAGATCGGATGTCAGAGGGAAATAAACCCAGAATAAAGGGAGTAGAGGGAAAACAATTAGGCAAAGGTATTCTCTTCCATGACCCCAACATACATGCCTTAAGAAATTTTGAAACAAATTCTAATACCTTTTCTTTTACGTTTTGAACTTCTTTCCAAGTGCTGACCTGAACTATCAGAAGAAATAGCAACAAATTTAATGAAGGACTGTTATGAAGTCATGTCAAGTTCCAGTCTTTTAGGCCCTAAGTTCAATAAGGTCACAATAAATCCCTGCATTTTAGAGGATTTTCCCCAGTCAAGTAAAAAATCTATGCATTTTGAATGTTTTGCACCAGTAAATACTTTTTTTTTTCCTAGAATCAGTAACTTTGCCAGAGCTTATGCCCTTATATTTAAGAGATCATGACTGAACAGCAAAAGTCTGATTCAGTCTGAACTTTCCAATAAGTCAAGGCCCTTTGAAGTATGTCTCTTAAAGATCGAAGCCTGTCTATATTTAATATATATCTGTAAGAGAAGAATTTTCCTTAAACTTGCATTTATTAATAGATGCAGAGTAGTTCTTTTTGGATCAAGCAATTCAAACAGTCCTGGCTTCTGTGTGCACTCTCCTTCACACCTGTGTAGCTTCACCGACTTAAGAGGGGTCATTTCAGAGTCAGATTAGCCCATAATGAAGGAACCTGGTCATAATTCAATTTTCCTACATTGTTTCTACATGAAGATATCGTAACAATGGGCCAAATTCCCCTGTCATTCCCATCTGTAATATCTCCACTGGCTGCAGCTGACCTATTTCAGATTTACTCAAGCAGAACTGAGATGTGATTCAGGTCCGATGGATACAGCCCTGTTTACCGTGCGTAGCGCTGTGACAAAGCATTCCTTTCCCAAAAGTTTGTTACACCCCGACCCAAGGCATCGCGCACTGGATGGCAATACCGACTTTCCATTCCTGCGTTATTCATATGAGGAACAAAGGATTTGAGAAGGCTGCCCTCGGGACCGGGGGAGCGGAGCGAGTGCTCGCCCGACGTTTTGTGGTTGGAAAGAGCCACCTGCTGGGCACGGCCGCCGCCGGGACAGGGATGCTGCGCGGAGCCAGCGCCGGGCCGGCCGCCCCACCGTGTGGCCAGCCTGGGGANCGTGTACCTTTTCATCGTTATTGTTCACTGCCCACAGCAAAGTGAGACATGAAGGCATCGTATGAGATTTCCTGCTCTGGAAAATGCATATCTATATGTGTGTGTGAGAGCAGCCAGCAGAGATCAAGCAGAGATCATAGAATGTTTTGTGTTGGAAGGGATCTTAAAAATCATCATTTCACTCCCCGTCATTAACACCTTTCACTCCATCCAGCCTGCTCTTGAATACTTCCAGGTAGGGAATATCCACAACTTCTTTAGGCATCCTTTTCCAGTTTATATGAAAAACTTCTTCCCAATATCTAATATAAACCTACCCTCTTTTAGTTTGAGACCATTTTCTCCCTTGTCCTATCACTATAAAACCCTCCAAAAGTCTCTGTCTTTCTTGCAGTCTCCGTTGAGGCACTAGAAGGCTGTTCCAAGGTCTGCACAGGGCCCTCTCTGTAGACTTGTTTGCCATGTATTGCGCATAATTGTACCACATTACAGCCTACAGCATCCTCACGAGGGGAAGCAGAGTGGCAAGCACTGATCTCTTCTCTGTGGTGACCAGCGACAGGACCTGAGGGAATGGCCTGAAGTCGTGTCAGGGGAGGTTTAGTTTAAATATTAATAAAATTCTCTACTTTGAAGGTGGTTGGGCACTGGAACAGGTTTCCCAGGGAAGTACTCACAGCACCCAACCTGACAGAATTCAAGAAGTGTTTGGATAATGCCCTCAGGCACACAATGTGATTTTTGGTACTGTTCTCTGCAGCATAGTTAGTATTTCTATTTCAGTATAAAGTCATAATTCTGCTGTGTCAAGAGAAGATGAGATCTGCTGGATTGCTGCGTTGTCACTCTTCTGCTTCATCTTGAGGCCTAAGCACCTTCTGCAATCCCCGCTGGTTTAAACAGCAGTAGTGCTACAAAGGTGGTTCACAACCTGTGTTGCCTATTTCCTCTCTAACTTCATCTATTGCTTATAAGTTGGATTGCAGGCAGATGCTGCAATTTTCTGTTCTTATAACTTCTTACATTGATTTTAGGAACCTCATCTTTCTCAAGGAAAGCTCCCAGGACCCCAGAGATTTCTGGCAGTGCAGACCTCTCTTCTGAGAACCAGCTTCTTTGAGTTTACACTAGTACTGTACTCCTGGCTCTGTTAAGCTCGATAAAGATATCCTGTGGTATTCTTTGCTATCTTCTTAGACTATAACCATTGCCAGCTGCAGGCCTGATGTCTGAAAGTCCTGTTTTGTCTTTATCTGTTATCACTAGAATAGCTTTGAGGGCAGGCTTGTGTCTGGAGCCTTTTTTTTCCCTTCAGCAGTACCTGGCATAAGACGTAGTGCAGATTGCAAGGGACTGGGCGATTCAGCATGCCAGAATCTATTTTTGACATTGCAACCAGAGACCTCTTTAGTTCCAGACAAACCAAGCAGTATATCTTCATGATTGCCACACAGTGACTTCTTTGCAGGGCTGTGTTCCCTGATGGGAATTTTCCCAAATATCCAAGACATTTTTGAGGGCTTTCCACCATCATAAAAAATGATAAAGACTGCAACAATAAAAAAAACAAAAACAAAAGCAAACAAAAAAACCCCCCAAATCAACCCCACAGCTGCCAACTCTGGTTTCCATGAGTTTGAGGGTATCTGGGCTTTCTACTCTCCCCACTTCCTACCTCAGCAGCTCCACCAGAGCTAAGGGATGTCTAGTGTGAGTTTCTTACTAGCTCTTGTGAGAGCCTTCATCTGACCACAGTATCTGCCAGAGGAGTTGACGTCTTTACAGTACATCTGTGTTAGGCTGCTAGAGAGGGCACCAAAGGACTGCTATATTTTCCTTTCATGGTGTGGGCTGTCAGACACAGTATTTCAGCTGAACTGGTGGTTTGCTTTACTAGTGTTTTGTGGTGATGGTACTGCCTTTGCATCAACCATTGTACATTTCAATATAATAATCACTTTGTTAGTTAGTTTGTTTCATTTCTGTTAACAGCTGGCTTCAAAAATATCTTATAGCATATTACCAACACTTGGCCACACTTCTTACCCCTCATGTTTTGCTTCATCTTGGTTGTGGTAGGAGTGAATTGCAGCTGTCTCTGCACATTGCCTAGAATTGGATACATCATTGATCTCTAGTTTAATTAAAGCTGTGTTGGTATTGCTAAATCATCAGCTGAATTTCTGATGATATGTCTCTCTAGCATACATTTCCATGGTCCTGAATATTTCTTCTGCAATAGGTCCATGCTCATGTACTTTTCCTGTGTTTTGTTGGGTTTTTTTGATTTTTTTTTTTTTAGTTTTTTTTTTTTTAGAAACAACCAGGATTAATGCCTTATTAGTGTTTGGCTCTTCAAGGTGGTATGAAGTGCTCAATTAATGACTGTCTTTGGAGAGATCATTTTTATGCCTCCGATACTGCACACAAATTGCAGCAATATCAATTTTGTGATGATTTTTTCTTTCTTTTTTTGGGGATATGAAACCAGTGTCTCTCTGCAGTCCTTTTCTGTCTAATACTGTTCATTCTTCCCTAGAGCTGTGATCTGCTGGTGTGGTCTCACTAGCATGTCGGCAGCCTTCCCCACAAACGCTGGTGAGGATTTGCATTTTGATTTGTGCAGTGTCTGTATTATGGGCAGCACCTTTTCCTCCAATTCTTGTTCATATTTTTGTTCTTAGAGAACTGTATCTTTTAGCTTCACTGCTATAAAAGACAGAGTGGCAGATCTTTCCTGAACCCACCACTGCCAGTTGGGTTTATGAACAAGATAGATAAGAGCACTGAGAAACTGCATTGCCACAGATGAATTGTGTATGTACGGATACTGATATATATGGTCCTACATGGAAGAGGTTGGAGACTGCCTTGAGGCTTAGGCTTACAGCTGACTCATGTCTTAGTGTGCAAAGTGGCCTAAAGTAGGGTGCCTACAGCTGAACTGTCCTATAGAAACAACCTTATAAAATTCTGGAGGATGTCTAGACCTTAGCTGAGAGGATGCTAATGCTTACTGTCCAAAGCCTGGCTAGGAAAATGCTAAAAAGGAAGCAGTTTAGACATTTGCAACCCTGTGCCTTGCCTGTGTTTCATTTGCTACTCCATATATAGTTCATATTCCTGAAATCAGGCTGATCCTATATTTGAAGGAAATATTTGCCAAGTTGTTGAATTAAACAGGAAAAAAATTTATTTCTAGTGTCCAAATACACACATTTCTTTATAACTTCTTTTCTTCCTAAAAAGTTATATGCATTGTACTGTATATTATGTCCTGACACATATCTGTTCAGGGAAAAAAAAAAGAAAAGGAAAAAAGAAAAAAATAAAAAAGGAAGAAGAAAAAAGAACAACGAAAAAGGAAAAAAGAAAAAAAGGAAGAAAAATATACTTTACTCAAATTACACTGTAATTTTCTTAGGTGTAATTTCAAAACTTCTAAATCTGCCAGTAATCTCCTAAAATTCAGGTTATGTGTTTTTCCACTACTACCCCTGTGCTTTAAAACCTTGTTGCAACTTCATCCACTATTATGAAGCATCTATTTCAGTTTATTTTGCATCAGTTAAGTCCTAGCCTCTTACCCATTGCTATCCTCCTAGCCTCTTATCCTCACAGCTACCAAAAAACCTCAAGGTACTTGGGAAATGATTTTAAAAAGATATAGATATTAATGGCATCTGGGGAACAACTACTATTGATCCCAGATACCTCACTGCTCTTCATGGCAGATGTGATAGAGGCATATGATAAGAGGAAAATGATGAGTCCAGTGTTATAAGCATCAGCATCACCAGTAAGAAGAATGACTAACCAGTATGACCTGCTTACATCTTTTGAAGTGGAAGTAATAAAGATGTGCAAGAGGAGGTGGCCTGTTGCAAAATCACAACTAGCAAGTATTCAGTGGCTGATATACTTCATTAAAGAAAGGAAACATTTTGTGGGAACGCCCTAAATGTGATAGCCTGTATTTCAAGTGGAGAGGTTTTTAAACCTTGCAAGATGCACTTCCTTAAAACTTTAAAGATTACTTTACATCTTTTTCACTCATGATAGAACAGGAGTCCAAACAGCAGGTTTTCAAGATGAAATGTAACTCTATAGTTAAGGCTTTATTCACTTCATTTTGAGAAAAGTTTCATGTTTGATGAACCTGAGAAACAGGTCCCTGTTCTGCAGCAGATTTCTGCTGTTTGTGTATCAGCTGATGTTTCTCATTTCTAGAATGGGTTTTATGACATTTCCCTAACTTCTATGGAGTTCTCAGGACTACTGCTTTAAAACACAGACAGCCTTAATAAGTATATTAGTAGTGACTTGGAGTGAAATGAAATCTGGAAGAAAATTCGGATGTGGATGAGGAGGGAACAGAGAGAGGAGGAGCAAGGTGCATCTTGAATGTGCAGCCTGCAATTCCTCCAAAGTTGTGTCAATTCCCTCCCATCCCTAAAAGCAAGAGGACATGCCCTGTTATTGTGTGCTCCTCCCTTCTGCCATTCTGCTCCTGTGCCTGTTGTGCACATGCTCTTATCCCTTGGCAGAATAAGCATGAAGTACACAAGGAATGATTTTTCATGCTCCTCCTCTGGACTTGTTCCAACAGGTCAACATCTTTCTTGTGTCTCTGAGGTACCATTTTAAGAGATTGTGCGCTGGACAAAAAAAAAAACAAAAAGAAAAACCTCTCAAGCTAAAGCTGAGGTTTTAATTTCTCTGCCTCCTGAGATATGAATGAATTGCTCCTGTCATGTGCTATTGCATAATTCATGACTTGAAATAACTATGAAATGCTTCACTGAAATTTTACAGATCAACAAAGAAAATGTACATTGCAAAATTCAGTTTAGAGCTTTGATAAGCACAAAATATAGAAAAGAGAGGCCTTCAGGGCCTCTAAGAGGATTGCTTTTCACTTCTTCTTTCCTTTATTGCAGTTTTGCATTCTCATTAATTACTCTTAATACATGAGTCAATATTTATGTGGGTAATAACAATGGCTATACCAGTTGCTAGAAACTGCTCATTTCAGGCAATTACCTTTTTTGAAATTGCTTAATTCACAATTTATTTATCCTCATGCAGAATAGATTGATTTGAAGTGTTTATGATTTTTTAGTGACTTGAACAGTTTGTAGAGGCTGATCCTTGAGGAGATGAAAGGCAGCTTTGCCTTAAATTTGACTTGATCTGTGCCCCCATCAGTAGTGACTGCCAGATTACCTACATTTCATAGGGTAATTTTACTCACTCTATTATTTTTTTCTTATGGAATGAAATGATGTATCAAAAATAACCTTGTGGTCTTAGGCAGCTTAAAAAAGAAAAAATTCAAAACCCAAACAATACCCTAATAAAATGAACTAATGCTTAGACTGCTTTAAAGCCCCCTGAAAGTTAGACTGCATGGTATAGCATGTAAAGGCAAATATCTGCTGTTCTATGCATCTTCCAGCTATCATGTGAGTTTGATGTGCTAATCAGATATTGCTGTACAGCTTATTGTTTTTGGACTGCACTTGCAGCATTTTGGGATTCTTTGTGAAATATATAATGATAAGAAAGTTTAATGAACTAGAATCAGATAAAAAAAGAGAAGCATACCCATGAGAAGAAAGAATGAGCAAACCAAATTAATGTGAGGCTATTGATCTCTCAGATCATGCAAAGCCTTTGAAAAATATGAAGTCTCTTTCAGGTGGCAGAGAAGTCCTTTCAATTCTACTTTACTGACCTCTAAGTGTCAGAATAAAGCTGTGGACAGGACTTTTGCCACCTGAATTGTTTTAGGAGCAGTATTTCAGTTCCTTCAGACACCTCAGATGTTCCCGAGTGAACACCTCACTTTAAAAAAAAAATTCCTTTTTCTTTCAGCATTGTTGTTAAGAACTTTCCATACTTTCTCTATCCTAAATAGTCATACACTTTTTAAAATACACTTCCTTGGTTCTTTACATTTTTCCTTCTGTGAATGGGTACAAATTTTCTGATATGTAAAGATGACAAATGAATGTGCAGGGCTGTGCAAATTACTAAAACCTGCCTTGATGATTGTAGGTGACCTTCCTTTGCCAGAGTAACCAGGTATATCTGCAATGTGACGGGAGAGGGATGCAGCAGGAGACCTTAGGGATATTTTGCATATGCCTGGCAATAAGGTCAAACACGTGCAGTAAATGACTAGATCTGGCCTTTCTGAGGAGTATGGTGTATTACCAAGCCAGCACAGCCAAGCTGAGCTGCACATGCACTGCAGAAATACCCAGGAGTGGCAGCTGTATTGAGCAACTTGTCATTCACCAGCCCGGAGGTCACCAATAAATGTAGAGTCCTCACATTTCATGCAGAAATGTGGGACTTCACCTTCCTTTTGAGAAAAGTGGTTGCATCTGAGAGGACTGTGACTGAATAGCCTGTGACATCTGGTAGGCAGGGATGGAAAGTCAGCTAAGTCCATTTTTAGTGACGGAATGGAGTACTGAAGCCATTTAAAAAATCACAAGCAAAGCCAGCAAAAAAACCTGTGTAGGAGTGGAGCAAGCCTATTAAAAACAAGAATAACTATGGAATAATCTTTATTTTCCTCAGCCTTATTTTAAAGCCATCCTTGAAAGAAGGTGGTTCCATTAGCAGGCCTTTGGTCTGCATGCACTTGGGAAAGTCCCCAGGTGCAAAGACAGCTGCAATGGATTGTGACTGAATAGCACATTTTACTATGATCCATGTAATCGAGTTATTTCTCCAGTTACATGCAGTGTCAACTGATGTGATACCTCATGTCTCAATTAAATCTAGAGAATTAAGCTACCTGGAGAATTTAAGTACCATTTGAGAAGACATAATAGCACAAAAGATCAAGGGGATTCACTCCTAAGCACTGTCAAGGATGTTAACAAAATTACCAGTGAAGAAGAAAAAATGAATCAATGATAAATAATCTTGTACTATATTAGGTAAGTCAAGCCTTTGTCTCTGCAGTAATTAACTGTTCCAATGATATGGGTTGGCAGTGTAATGAGGAAGCATCAGTGAACACGCACTAATTACATTTGCTTTCAAATTCAACAGAAGCTGAACAGCTGTTTGGTGCAGTAGGTAAATTAAGTGCACTAGTCAGATCCAATTTTGAAGAGAATCCTTGATGTCACTCCATGATTAATGTGCAGGCTGAAAGTTTAAGGGCATGATTCAGCTAAAAAATACTTTCACTCTGTGTCTTATTACCCTTCGCTCTCTTGATCACGTCTTCCCTGTACAGAAACCCACTTTGGTGTATGTGTGTGGAGTGGGTAGGAAAGAAGCAGTTGAAGAAGGTGACTTATGGAGTTCTCCTTGCAGAAATTTCTTGTCAATCATTTGTGGAGAGAAGAAGAACAGAATTAATCCTCTCCTGCTGAGAAAGCAGCTGTGGAGATAGCTTGGAAAGCTTGTAGTCATAGTCTGTACATGTAGTCTACAGGATCAGAGGTAAACTAGGCCATTAATCAGAGGAAAGAGCTGTTCCAGTTACTTGGCTCACATTAAAAGGCATTTTAAGCAGAGAAAGAAAATTTTAACTATATTTTGTTAACACATGAACTCCTCAGGAACTGACTGAGTGGCTCCATGACCCACACCATTGCATCTTCCTGGCTTTTTTATTACAGCGCCTACTCTTACACTAGAGACTAGGACTCTGGGTTGGAGTAATTAATTGTAATAACAATAATTTTTTTTGCTGTGTCCTGCTATATCTAAAAAATATATTCTGTATTCTCATTGTCCTGGTTTCAGGGCAGAATTTCAGGACAGCTGGGACAGAATTAATTTCTTCTTAGCTGGTACAGAGCTGTGGTTTGGAATCAGGATGAGAATAATGTTGGTAACACACTGATGTTTAGCTGTTGCTAAATAATGCTTACTCTAAGCCAAGGACTTTTCAGTTTCTCATTTTCTCATGCTCTGCCAGTGAGCAGGTGCACAAGAAGTCAGGAGGGAGCACAGCCAGAGCAGCTGACCTGAACCAAAGGGATATTCTGTGCTACAGGATGTTATACTCAGTGTATAAACTGGGAGGGGGCTGGCTTTGAGTGGCTCATCTCTGCTTGTGGACAGGAGGGGTGTTGCTTAGTGAGTCGTGAGCAATTGTTCAATCAGACTGTTCTTATCTCAACCCACAGGTTTTGCCATTTTCTGATTCTCCTCCCTGTCCCACAGGAAGAGGGGGAGGGAGTCATGGAGGAGGGGGCATGAGGAAGGAGGCTGCCTTTTTTGACTGCTGTGGTTTAACCCCAGCCAGCAGCTGAGTCCCACACAGCTGCTTACTTACTTTACTCAAAATTAAGTGAAATAGGAAACTAATAAAGTAATGAAAAGAAGAAAGAGAGGAATCAAACACAAGAGACACAAGTGATGCACCATAGAATTTCTTGGGAAGAACATGGGAAACTGAAAAGTCCTTGGCTTAGGGTAAGCACTCCTTGGCAATAGTTAAAGAAGCATGATTCTCATATTAAACCCAAAACACAGCACTGTACCAGATAATAAGCATAATATTAGCTCTATCCCAGACAGAATCTGGACACTGATGTTGTGCACTATTTCTACCTAGATTGTAATGAATCTGGAGGGAAGGAATGCTGTCCAGGACATTAGACATTAGACATTGAGAATTGGGACTGTGGAAACCTCATGAAGTTCAAAAAAGTCAAGTGAAAAGTCTGCACCTGGGCCAAGGCCAAGCACAAATACGAGCTGTGTGAGAATGGATTTAGAGCAGCCCAGAGGAGAGGGACTGAGGGGTTCCATTGGATGAGAAGCTGGACATGACCTGTTGACATGGGCTTACAGCCCAGAAAGCCAACCCTGTTGTGGGCTGCATCATAGGAAGTATGACCAGTAAGAGAAGGGAGATGTTCCTTCCCTTCTACATTGCTTTTGTGAGACCCCACCTGGAACTCTGTATCCAGCTCTGAGGCCCTGAACACAAGAAAGATGCTGATCTTCTGGAGAATGTCCAGAGGATAAGCAAGTCCAAACCTTGAAGAGGCCTGGAACAACTTTCCTGTGAAGACAAGCTGGGAGAGCTGGGGCCATTCAGCCTGGAGAGAAGACTTTGGAAAGACCTTACAGCAGCTGTCCAGAACCTAAAGGGAGCCTGGTAGAGAGATGGAGGGGAACTTTTCAGAAGGTCATGTAGTGGTAGGGCAGGGGAGAATGGCCTTAAGGTAAAGTAGGGTAGGTTTAGCATTAGTTATTTGGAAGAAATTCTTTACTATAAGTGTAAAGAGTTGATGCACTGAGGCAGGTTGCTCAGAAAGATTGTAGACTCCCTATCCCTGAAGGTGCTTGAGACCAGATTGGATGAAGTTCTGAGTAATGGAGTAGTGGAATTTTCTTTACTCATGGCAGTGCAGTTGGAACTGGATGATCTTTAAGGTCCCTTCCAACCCAAACCTCCCTACAATTTCATGGTTCCATAATTCTATGATTGATAGTATCTGGAGTTTTTCCCATGCTTCACAAAAAATCCTAATATTGCCATTTGATAAGGAACGGATTAGCACTGGTCATTTGGAGGTGAAGTATCACCTCAGCTGTTTCTCGTCTATGTGAAGGCTAATTAGACAGAAAGCAACAGGTCGACAGTCAACTCTGTGCATTGTTAGAGAGAAACACAGAGGATTTACTTTTTAAGATGTTTTTCTTATTTGCATTCAGCTTCTCATAATGTATGAGGGTGGTTTTGTTTATTCTAATTTTTAAACCTGAAGTAAATCCATAGAAAAACACTATGTGTGATGAAGGGAATAATTTATTATCCTTGTATTATTGAAGGGATTTTCTTGGTGAGTGACATGTGACAAGACATTGCCTTTTGTCATCTGAAACTTAAGTTTTGGTCTTTCTCCATGCCTTGATTAGCAAATGCATTTCCTTTATCACTTCAGCCCTTTTGTATCTGTCACAGTGATATACTCTTTTTGATTGCTTAAAATATTATTTTTAAAAGAAAAGAATTATCTCTCTGATAGGTCAGTGCTGTCTTAGAAAATGAATTCATCGCAGTCAGATATTCTTGTTTCAGGGCACTACAGAAAATATAATATATGACGTTAAATTCAACATTCTTATCTAGATACTACTTCTCTTAGAGCTCATCAGCAGTCCTGTTCTAATGCATGACTTTGATGTAGGTCCATTTGTTAGCTGTGTATAGATGAGAATTAGTTTTAGGATTATTAATGAGTCTACAAAGACAGAATCATGGCAAGGGAAGACAGAAAGCAGCCTGTCATCATCCTTTTAATGAAATATTGCATGGTTTCCAGAAATGAAGTAACTTGGGTGAATAATATAATCAGTATTCACAGGGTCAGATGCAAATTTATAGTCCTGAAGTCCTCTCTAAGTGCAAATACTGGGGCTAGAATCAGTACTTTGCTAAAAAAAAGATATTGGCAGTTTCAGCATGTACTGAAATAGACTTAATTAAAACAGTTTTAGTGGGACCAAGCTACATCTTTAAAAGTTATCTCCTTGTCATAGCATTTTAGTTTCTCTTTCTCTCCTTTCATAGAAGCACAGAAATCTAGGAATGAAGAAGTCACTACACTTCCTAGATGTCCTTTCTGCAAGTACAACATGGGTACAGAAGAAGAAAAATTTATACAGACTTGCTTAATAAACACAGTGTTGTAGTCAAGATATGAAAATATGCTCTGCTAGGCAACACTGAACCTAACACTGAACTAAATCACATCCACCTCTGACAATAAATTACAGATGCTTTCCAGAGCTCCTTGAAAGTTAAGCTGGAGATCTACAGAATTGATCACCCAACATAATCAGACAGAGCAAAATCCAGCAACCACCCACTCTGATGAAATACAAATACGTTTCTGCTTCTATAAAACTGCTTCTTAGAGGTGTTAATGTATAGATACATGCTTGGGTAATCAGTGAGAACTGGCCTTGAATTAAGGGGACTTTCTCAACCTACAGTTTATTTCCTCCTGAAAGTCACTCCTTCAGTGAAGAAGATGAAGAAAGTACCTCCAGACAAGCGTGGCCTGGCCAAATTACACTATTTCTGTTTCTTCTAATTGGTGGCATAGACACACTGGGGACAATACTGGCAAAACAAAGAGCCTAAACCAAAGAAGACTGTATGGGGAGGGTGCAGAGGGAGATCACTAGGGAAAAGTATATTTTACTTCTTTTACAGTTAGATAATTCACTACTTCCTTTTTAAAATTGAATCATCTTTGGAACTGTTACCTTTTAAGTCCTGCCTTAAAAATATTTGTCTTATTCTTCGTCTGTTATTGTGTCTCAAGGTTTCATGAGGAAGGCTTTCACCTAACTTGATATGCAGCATATGTATCTTAGCATATATTACTTATTATGCCATTAAAGAATGAGAAAGAGTAACGCATCTATGCCAAAAGAAATGGGTTTACGGACATCTCAAAAATCCTTCCTATAATCTTGCCATGCCAGCAATGTTTGAAAATAGAAAACAATTTAATGGCAATTAGGATGTAACACCTACAGCTTTGCATTGATCTGCACAGAATGATAAAGACCAAGAGAAGACAATCAAAATGCAAGGAGAAGGATGCAGCATCTCTAAGCCAGCAGAAATCCCTATGCTTAACTTCCTTCTCAAGGGCTATTCTGTTGGTTTGTTTTAAGCATGCTAATACACAGTTTGTGAAGGGAAAGGGCTTTATCATAATGTCACATGAACAGCTATGTAGTAAACTCTCTTTGCCTATACAAACATATACTACACATCTCTATTTTGTTAAAAAGTAGTGACCTGTCTTTATCCAATTCTACAAAGACAATCTTTTGCTAAGACTACTACTTGCCCTAGAAATATCTATGGTATGCTGTAGATTGTATTAGGTTTGAAATTTACATGGCAGTGTTGATATTTTGTCTTAAAATCCAAGGAAAAGATTAGCTTAATGTCAAAAAATACATTTTGACATAGGTATTCTCCTTGCTCACCAAAAAGGTTAGTTAATTAAACTGAAATAAATTAAAATTTGAAGGGAAGTGAGAAAACAGATTCTGAAAAAGATAGGGTGACACAAAATACAACAATACAAATTAATGATGTGGGTAAAATCATATTGTAGAGAATACAAATGAAATTAAAGGAAAAGAGATTGTTACAAGATAGGGGACAATGTCAAATGAAAAAAGTAAACAAACCATTAAGAAGATGGAGGGGGGAGATAATGATTGAAAATGCAACAACATAGAAGGATATAAAAGAGAGCAATGACAAATTGTAAATGAAAAGGAAAAAATAGGTAAAGAAATTTAGAGGCTTATGTCCCATGACATTGAAGGGAATAATTTAAATTACAATGTTAGAAAAAATCCATAGATATACACTACTGAAAAGAAAGGAGGAAATGAATGTTGCAATAAAATAACTGTGTTCAGATAGATAAACTTTTATTTGCATCTTCAGAAAAAGAATGACAAAGGTAAAGAAATTAAGCACATCTCTAACTTTCCCTTCCATGAGTATAGTTAAGCTGTGATAAGCTTATGTTTACATATTATTTTGGCCATAAGGCTTTTCTTGCCAGCCCTTATATATGAAGATTTATAAGTTAAAAAAAGGGGAATGCATATTATATTGTTAATAGTTTGACTTCAGAGTAATTGTACTTCCCAGCTTTTACATTACATGAGATGAATTTTGCAGCCCCAGAGTACTCAGGAATGGATGAGTTGCAAATCATGTAATGTCTGGGGAACTGTGATAACTCATGACAATTGGGAAACCCACCCTTTTTTAAACCTAGGAGTGTAATAAAAGAAGGAAAGAAGACTATATCTAAGCTGATGTAGAAGTGGGGTGTATTGGATAAATTTTGTAAAATATAGCAACTGTGTCTATGACTGGCAGTTATTTGGAGTTTATTTATTCTAAACTCAGAGAAAAGCCAAAATTGCTCTCTAAAAGCTACAACACACACTCCTCTGTGTCTCTCTGTTATGACTAAGAAGAGAAAAAAACAAAGAAGAATATGTTTTTTCTGAAATTGTTATCTCATAAGCAGTCAGACCATGAAACAAAGAGTACACTGTTGGAACTGATCTTTCCCCTGTTTGAAATCCTGTATTTAATGTTATAAAAGCAAGAGATTACTGTATCTGCCAGCATATGACTGTCTTGTGATTCTGATATACAGCAACCTCTGCCTAAACTTTGGAAAATCAGTTAATCTTTAATTTGATATGTCTGAAAAGAGTTATGACTCATAAATACTTAATCCATTAGCATTGATATACAGAAGTGATGAATTTTGCTCTTTCATTCACATTGGCATAATTTCCATGTGTCCACTAAAGAAAGTAGCTTCCTATTTCTATTTTTTCAAACCTCTTATTCTAGAGTAAAACCTCAAAGAGACCAAATGTGCTAAAATTTCAGAGTGTATTTTAGTGTTTCCATATCTGCCTGTCCCACTGGCCACCTTGAATTATTGTTTAAAAACATATTTTTTTTACATTTTAAGCTTCCTTTCAATAAGATAGACAAATCATTCACATTTACCAGTACTGTATTTATGCATAAAATTTAGAACAAATGTTCTGCTATAAAACCAGTAAAAAAGTAGTGAAAAAAATAAAGCTTTTAAAGATACTCAACAAAATCTATATGATATTAGTCCATAATCTTGTAAATTGCTAAAACTTAGATTTGCTCACTATCTGCCCATGTGGCTTTCTGCTTTGAGAAAAAAACAAGTGTAAAGCCTATGAATATAAAAGACCAACACATATTAAAATGGAAATGTTCATTGGTTTATGTTATTGCTGCAATGTTATTCAATATTCTGAAGGAAAAAAAGTTGTACAATGTACATAGGCATGCTATAGCTGTAAGTGTACTGAAAGTGTAGCTTCTCTGCATTAAGTTGCCAGAAACTGTAATTTAAAGCTCAATATGTTTTCTTAGCTATTATTTGGTACTCATCCAAATTTTGTTCTAAACTTCCATTGTGATACACAGAAATTTAGATTTATTGCCAGCCTTTAGTGAGGTTTATCAGTACACCTCTGGATAAGACTGAGGAAATGCCATGTAACTTTAGAGTGGTTTTTTTATGTTTTAGGAGTGATCCTCTTATTCCATAGGATATAATTATGTACAGTTAATTCCCAGGAAGAGGCCTTGCCCATTTGTGCTTTTGAGCATAGATGCAATTTGTGTTTGAGGCTCCAATTCTTTGGTAATAGTGGAAGTGAAGCAGCATTTGCTGTCTGTTCCTGCTCATGCTTTCTGCCAGGAGCTCTTGAGAGGGTCTTTTCAAAGGGCGAGATAGATTGGCTTAAAGCACATCTTGTGGTCACATAATGTGGAGCCTAGACTTTCCTTCCTTGTTCATTATAGTGTGAATTTTGTAATATTTTATAAAGTTTTTTTTCCAATTAAGTCTTCAGGTTGTGTGCAGTGGCATCACAGCTGTGCACTGTTTTCTTGGCATAGCAGTGTACTCAACACACTCAACCCTCAGGCTCTGCTACCTCAGGATTTCTTGCACTGCAATTTAATGTATTTCCTTCTGGTCGCCTTGCTTTTAAAAAAAACACCCCAAAAGAAAAACAAAACCACGAACAAACATTCCTCCCTAGCAAAACAAAACAAAGTAAAACAAACAAACAAATCCAAAACAAAAATAAACTCCACTAAAACCCAAACAGCCAAGTAAATAAATACCAAAAAAATCCCACCACAAAACCAAAGCCAAAAAACTCATATATTTTATAGGTCTTCTAGCTCAAAGAGCCAAACTTCATATTTCTGAATTTTCTCATTTGAAATGCTAAGGAGCCACCTTACTGCTATCTCATATTAATACCAGCATTGATATGTTCCTGCCTTTCATAAAGTCTTCCTTGAAAGTGATCCACCAATTTTATTTTTATTTTTTATTTAATTTTAATTTTATTTTTAATTTTTTATTAATTCATTTTTAAATGAACTAAACAAACACCAAAAAAACAAAAGCAAGATGAACTACAAGAAGTGCGGAAATATGGGTGCATTTTTAAAGTCACCTATGTCAAAAAGAAACCTGAACAGGCCCTCTGCAAAGCCAGAGGCAAAAAGATGTTTCACTGCATTAAATCTCACATCTGCTTCAGCACGTGACAGCAGCAGCTGCTCACCCACACCAAAAGGCTATGTAACACAGCACTGTATTGAAAGACCTGAGAATAATTGTTCACAGAAGAGCCTTTTCTGTGGCTCATCTGATGCAATATTGACATTCCAGAATGCTTATACAGTAGAAGAAATTTTGGTAAGATTTATCTTAAGAATACCTCATAATCTTAATTAATTCATGGCTCTGTTCCATAAATTTGCATATGAATGGCACAGAACTGGCCAATTATAATGTCTTCAGGAAAAAAAACAACCAGCATCATGGAAAGCAAGAATGGTGAAATCTGATTTTTAGAATTACTTCCTTTGCTTCTTCTGCTCATGTCAAATAAGCAGTGAACTCCAACTACAGCATTTCCATGGCTGGAAATTTCATAGCATTCCTCTTGGCACTAGATTTCTGGATGTATTTTTGAGAGATCAAACTACATAGTCTCAGTGAAGATACTAAGAAAGCCATTCTAATCCAACTGGCTGACTTTTTTCCTCTTTAAATTTTTAAAAACTGAGCACATTACTCTGTCAAATTTAATTGTGTATACTATAAGCAAAAATTACAGGATATGCAAACTCACATATGATATATATACATAAAAAGTGACTGCATAATTCTTGTGTCTTTGTGATAAAAATGAGTTATGGCTTGCCAGAATCTTGAAAAATAAGGAGATTAAGAGAAAAAAAAAATTAAAGTGCTTCATCCATCCACTTTCTGGTGTTTATGTGCATAGTTCCCTGTACTGAAGTAAGAATTATATCTTCAGATTTCAAGATGTTTGACATTATCTAGTACCTGTGAACATATTTAGCATGTAACATAGCAAGAAATATTCTAATGATTCTATAAAATGCTAACCAATAAATTATAAAAAAAATTAGTTTTGTGTTCTTCAATTAACACTCTGTAGCATGTTTTTTTAATTATGCAAACTGATACAAGGTTAACGTGTCTTTGAAACAAGTATGTCTACTCTCTAAAAATGGGAGTTTGGTACTCCAAAACATAATACTCTCAAGGAAGAATTTTAAGTCTTATCCTCTGTTTCCTTTTTAGTAATTTGACTAAAAAATTAAAATTTTCTTCTGGGCTAGTTTTTTGTTTCTTTGTTTTCCAAAATAATTATTCACCAACTGTTCAACAGTCGTGCTAAAATTACCTATACATTAAAAGAAAGGAAGAACGTCAAGGTTATATACAAACTGAAATATTTGGAGGATGATGCAAGTTTAGCATGAAGAGAACAACATCAGGAACAGGAAAAATTTGAATTTTCTCCTTGAAAGCTGGATATGTAACATTGAAACAGTGCTTAAATATTGCACTTGTTGTATTGAATTTTATGTTTCCTTTGAGCAATTAGCTTTACAGAACTAATAAAAACAGGGAAATAAAATTAGATATTTTTTAAAGCAAAATGTCCAAATCACTAAGAGATGCTAATTATTAATAACTGTTCAGTTTTTTCTCCTTTTGATTATGGGTTTCCTTCATTAATTCTCTGTTTATTTTTCCTTAGCTTATAGATTATATTGAATTTGGTGAATAAAAAATTATTGTGGCCTAATTAAGAGATTCTTCTTAAGTGAGATGACTTTAAAATTTAATTATTTCACTATTCAAATGAATAATTGAGCATTATCAATAATATTTTGTCTCTTTCCTGTGAGCCAATGAATTTTAAAGATTCTGAGAACTTGGGGAATCCTTGCTAGTATTATGTACATGAGGAAGATTTTATGGTGTATGTTTAATTAGGCAGAAGCAAAGGCCAGGTAAAGTAACACCCTTCTGCAGGCTTTAGCATTAGATGTATTGCCCCATTGCAGAGGAAGAGAGAAGGTATTTCCCACCAATTAATCTGATTTGGGAGTGTTCTTATGCACAATGGCAGTCCATTGCCCACCTTTCTCTGCGCCCATGGTTAATGAGTGTTAATCAGGCCGCCCCAAAGGGGAGCACTGTGCCGAGCTGGATGGTGCTGTGAAGGGCATAACAGCAGCCCCTCCTGCAGGAAGGAGCCCAGCCTTGCTGTGCCTCATCATGAGGGCATGAGAGTCACCAGAGTGTGGTTCTGTGGCACCGATCTGCCTTCAGCCGTACTGGGGCTGCCTCACGTGCACTCCCGTATCCCGCCTGATTGCTCGAGGAAATGCAGGTCTGGAAACCTTGTTGGGTGCACATTTGAAATGGAGGAGCATGGAGATAGGTCTGGGATGAGCACACGCTTGCAGGATGAATGATTTTCCTCACTTCTAGGTTTTGGGTATTTTTAATAGTGAGCCTGCAATTCTCAAGGAGAGAGGGATATATCTGAAAAGTGATAGACCAGGTGATATAACCTGGACTTCAGGAAAGCATACTGTGCTTCTTCAGGGATCTGCTTGTTAAAGTACCATGAGATGAAGCCCTGGATGGAAGAGGAACCCAAGAAAGTTGGATGATATTCAAAGATCATTGCCAAGCTCAGGAATGATGCATCCCAATGAAGAAGATAGGTAATATACCCGGAGTCCTGTATAGATAAGAGCGGAGATCCAGGACAAACTCAGACAAAACAAAAGGAAGCCTAAAGGGGATAGAAGCAATGACAGGTAGCCTGGGAGGAATGTAAAGGAATTGTCTTAGGAACCAGGGATCAGGCTGGTAAAGCTGAGTAAAGTCCTGATAGAGCTAAATTTGGCCAGGGATGTTTAGTGCAACAAGAAAAGCTTCTATAGCTGTGTTGGTAAAAAAAAAAAA
>VWZN01005856.1:117961-152275 GCA_013396955.1 Regulus satrapa | reverse complement strand
TTTTAAGGAGTGTTTCAGAGCCTTCTTTCACTTTTGCCACTGTTCTATTCACAGGATACCGGTCTCTATAGTAGCTTCTGTTTTTGCATGGAATGAAGTACATTAATTCTATTTGTGCTTGGGACCTCCTTAGAAATATCCTCTGAAAGTTTGCTTTCTAGTTTTTGTACTACCTCTTGCAATGCAACAAGACTGCACCTTCTTCAATTCTTTCTGTTTCTGAAACTTCTGGTGAGAATTTGATCAGCAGCAACCTGGTAGGCTGAGTACAAATGAACCTGTGCTTCTGGCTGCAGAAGCCTTTCCATAGCTTTATTTTCTTGTTCAGATAATAATTTCCTTTGAATCAGAGCTCCCTTTTCTATCCTCTTTGTGTAACTCTTATATCTTGGGAACTCTTGTAAAGGAGTTGCCCATTGAAATTCTGCCAATTTTTTGTTTTGTTTTTTACAAATACAAGACATCACCTTTTTCTGTGTAGTTGTATACTCTGCAAATGCCTTTGTAGTTAAGATTGGTAACATTATAGATTCTGTGCTGTGTTAATAGGCAGACATACACATACACTGAGGTAGATGAACGATATGGAAAAGACAGAAAACAAAAAACATGGAAATCCCATTTCATACTCAATAAGCTCACAGTTCTTCCAATAAAGTAAGTCACTTCTTTCAGGAATGCGAATTTTTCCTTAGGTCCATAAATACTTTCCTTTTTTTTGTGCTTAACTGCATTTTGGATTTGTAACCTGTATAAACCATGTCTGTTGCAAAGATGAGATGGACTTGAATTGCAGCAAATAACTTCTGTTGCATTAGAGTAGAAAAGGAGTACACAAACTGCTGATTTAAATGTGCATTGACACTGGATATTATGAATAGGTTTGGTTTTGAAGATTTTTATGAAGACAAATTTTACAAAAGAAAGGACCTCAGGGGAAAAAAAAAGAAAAAGAATAAAATTAAAAGAAGAAAAAAAAAACAAAACCCCTTTTCAATTATAAAATAATGAATAGTATAAAGAAAGAGTGCATTGCATAGTATTTTCATAATGGAAACTATCAGGTGATATTTTCCTTGTTCTCATTTTTTCCTGCAAATCTGAGTGTCCAAAGCTCTGTCTTCCTGTGTAAACATTTGTGCAGTTAGTAATTAAGGCTGAATCTATTACATGCAATAGGCTTCAGCTGCGCATCTGTATAACATGGGAGTTCAGTGTAGATGTTTTTGGCCAGTTGGATGCTTTGTGCAATTTCACAACTGCACACCAACAATTCATTAACCTGTTCTCATATTTAATTTTAACTTAATATAAGTTAACAATTATGATCATATTCCCATTTGATTTCTCAGATATTACCAGGAACATTTGGCATGGTTCATGTTAATGAGGTGTTCAAAACCTTTTAATCAAATGAATGTATACAGAACTATAGAATTATTTACATTTGAAAAGATCCTTCAGATGAGGTTCAACTGTACCTCTAGCACCTCCAAGTCTGCCACTAAACCATGTCCCTAAACCCCAAGTCCACATGTCTTTTAAATGCCTTTAGGGTTGGAGACTCAGTCACTTCTCTGGGCAATCTGTTCCAATGCTTGACAACATGTTTGGTGAAAGAATTTTTCCGAATACCAAACTGAACCTCCCCTAGTACAACTTGAGATTGTTTCCTCTTGTCCTATCATTTGTTACTTGTGCAGAGGACTGGCACCTGCTTTGCCACCTTTCAGGTAGTTGTAGAAAGTGATAAAGTCTCCTTTCTGAGCCTCATTTCTCCAAGTCAGGAAAAGCCAGGTCTCTCAGTTGCCCCTCATAAGTACTAGTTTCTATGCTTTACATTAATAAAAAATAGCTGATTTGAAAATAAATATTATTTTCAAATAAATATGCTGTAGATGAGATAAATCTGGGGTCATAGGACATCCAGTATATTGAAGGAAAAATTAAATCAGTGAACGGCTTTGAGTATGTTGAATTTTGTTGTAATGGAAAGTGTCATTTAATACATCATTAAGAAAGATACTAGTTGCTGTTCTAAAACAGATCGTGAATCCATAATAGTGATAGACGTGAACAAAGATTGACTAGTATTTTACCAATTGATTGGTCTGCTAAGGTTTAGTGTGAGAAAGGACAGATCTCAAAATTTTGAATCCTTTCATCTTGGTATAAGTCCAAGAAAATTGGGGTGCGCACTTCATAACAATTTTAATGTACTGCTGTTCCTAATTATTTCTTTGACACTCTCTTGTCTTAGTTTCTCATATTTCTATCTCTATCAGTTTTGACCTTTACTACACCCTAAAAAATTGCTGTATCTAAAATTTTTACTATACTTATAGTGTGTGTCAGCTCAGGCAAGCAGCTGGGACAACCACACACCCATGGCTAAAGCACAAGGAGTAAATTCACCTCCTTTACCTCACTACTGGGGTATGCCCGAAGCAAAACCAGGGCAGAGTCACACAAGCAGAGATACACATGCTGCTGAGTCCACACCAGAGGATTACCAGCCTGCTGTTCACACTTGTTTATCAAGGGTTATTTCCAACTACAAAATCACTTGAGCATATTTACAGTCCTCCTTTCCAGTTACCCCTAATACTAAACTCCATCTCATACCCCTGTAATCAGGATATTTAGGTCTGAGGGCCACTCTGGAGGACACCTAGTTCAAAATCGTGCTCAAAGCAGGTCTATCTCAATTAAATTGCTAAGTATTTGTACAGTTATTTTAAGAATCTCTAAAGATATTTAGACTCCCTATCACCTCTCATAGTAAAATAAATACATAAACCTAATAGAATAGCAATACCATACCTTTTAAAAAAAAATTATTTATTATTTTGTAGTTTTTCTAATTTCATTCCATAGACTTAATAAGTAGCAGGACATTTTTTGTCTGCTTGCAGAGCAACTATTCTGGCTTGTCTTTAGCTTAAGAAAGCACCTTCACAACGTGCAAGTACAATTCGTCCTGTGAACCAAGTAGAGACAATCTCTTCAGAACAGCTCTTCTGAGCTCAACTAAAATGCTTATGTTACCACATAAGGAAGACCTGTCATGACCACCTGATGACTCATTTTTCTTCCTCTTCTCTGTTGACTGCTTTAATGAAACACAAACCTGATTTTCTATGTTACAACCTGGTAGCAGTGATGACACCTCCAAGTCTGTGGTCGTTTCTACCGAACATACATAGACCTACCAGCTTCTTTTATAGGAGATTTGACATCTGCTAGAGTAAGGGGGTGATACAGACCTGCTTTGTAATGCTATCTGTTGGAAAGGGATATCCCTGTCTGATTCTCTCTGAAACAGGGAGAAAATTCTGGGGTAGGCTAAGATTCCAGATAAATATAGGCTTGCATCAAACAATGCATGAGATAAGATGTAAGATGTATGTAATGTAAGGCAAATGTAAGATAAGATAAATGGTTTGAATTCAGGCACACATTTGAGTGTTTTATTTTGCTTGCTGGGTTTTTTGTTTGTTTGTTTTGGGTTTTGTTTATTTGGGTTATTTTGGTTTTTAATTCAACAAAAGAAATTTTGCTAAACAGTGGGATTTTGCTTATATATGTTTTTCTCCAAAAGTATCAGTGAGAGTGGCAGCTTTTGCTTTAGTATTGTGAACAATGCTAGGGGTCTGAAGAGTGAAGACACAAGAAATTTCAGGAAATAAAATTTTTCTCTACCTCACTTTGATGCCAAAGAAAGTCCTTATTATGTAATCCTCAAAAAAAGTTAGATTTTGTGAGTTCCTAATAGAAGCTGAGCATTTTGAATGTTAATTGAAACTTGTTAATTAGAGCCGGTGAATAAATTATGCTCTTGGTCATGCTATGTAGCCAAGCAGTCACAGAGGCCTGTTATATTTCTCACAGCTGGAGAACACAGGAGTTTTCAATCTAAACTCAATTTAAGGAAAAATAGCAAAACTGAGAATGAACCTAAAACTTTTATGACATCAAAACAGGAATTTTCTGTAACATAGTTTATAATTCTCCTTCAAAATGGCCTTTGCCCCTGCAGAAATGGATTTGTGAGGATTTATAGATATGGTACCAACACAATCTTTACAAATATGTAGCTACATATACTCTGGTTACACTGTGGTAATTTAAACCTCACAGGCATGTTTTTACACTGTTCTTTTTTTCCTGCAGTCTTGTAAGAAGGTTCAAAAGTTTTGGTGGCTTTGGCAGTATGTTACTTTGATGCTGAGTTCCTTTTCTTTCCATTTAACTGCCCAGCTGCAGGTCTGACTAAGAGATAAATCTAGATAAGTAAAACAGCAATATTCTGAAAGTAATACAAACCCTCCTTAACTCTTTCATGTTTTGTTGTGATTTTTTTTTCTGAGTCTTTGTTCCAAGTCAAACAGGACTCAGGTCCTGTGATAATCAGCATGCAGCATTAGTGAAAATAATGGTAGTGCATCAGGTCTGTTATTCTTTCTTACCTGAAATCAATCACATTTTGTTTATACACTGAGGAAAATGCTATTGACAGTTCTTCCTAGGTTCTTCCTACTGCATGTGTCTGCTTGTGGCATCTCACCAGAAATGGCAAGAGTGAGATGAGCAGAAACAAACACAACAGGATGAGTACACATGAGCAGGAATGGGAAGGAACACTGGAACACTAAATTTCCCTCATTATCTCATGCTTGAGCTGCTTTTTGAAGCAAGCTCGTTTGCATGAGCTTCTTTTCTCAAGCACTCCAAGCAGTCTACAGGACCCTCCACAGAGGGGTGCTCTGACATGAATACATATATCACAAAAATATACAACTTAAGAAGAGAAGCAATGTACAACTTGTGAATGAGAAAAAAAGCATAATTCATTAAAATAATAGTGGTACAATAGGACTGTTATTAATTTTGCTTTGTAGAAATAAGTTTTATAAAGGTATAGGCTAATCTTACCCTAGGTTTCTGCTGATTTCAGAACAATACCCTGGGGGATAAATCCTGTTGCAATCCTCAAGCAACAAGCAACCTTTCTTCATTAAAAATGAATCATCTCACTTAATACAAGACATCAATTATCCTATGCTTTGTGTCAGAGGTAAATCTGGGGTGACATAATGGAATCAACAGAGTAGTACTGGTGTTAAACTGTTTGGAAATTACATTTTCCCGGATCAGATTCTTCCCAGAATTTCTCATTATTAACATATTTTTATGATTCTTCAGTTGAAATTAAACTGGCACAGAAACTGAGTAGGCTATATCAGGTCCTTTAGTCTCCATGTAAACAAAGCAAGGCATTTTCTAGGCATCATCTATCTTGTTTATTTGACTGAGGAAATGATAATTTCCTTTCTACCTTCATTTGAGTAAGGCTGGTTTTGTGTGTTTGTATGACATTTTGTCAAATAAGAGAAACACTTTGCACATCTTTAGGACTACTAGTATTGAACTACTAGTATTGACTGGTCTGGAGACCTGATGCAAAAAAGTGCCATCTCAATGACACATCTTACTTCAGGACAGTTCTTAAGGATGTATACTTATCAGTTGAGACTTCTTGATGTCAAAGACTATGACTGAATATTAATGCATACAGTTATTTTTGCCTTGACTGATATCTAATGATTAACATGAATAATAGTGCATTACTTAAAATTCATTCTGTATTTAATCAAAATTAAAGCACTATTCAAAGGTTCCAAACTGTTCCTCTCAAGAGCCAGTGGTCAGTTAATCTGACAATAAATCTGAGGTGCAGGAAATTATATGCAGGTAAACAGCTTACCTAGTTTGTTCTTATGAGGGAACATTTTCATACCCAAATGCTTTCATGCTGACGTTAGATTTGGTTATATGTTTAGGATCATATTATAGAATTTTCTTATATATTATAGAATAAGAATTATATATTATTATAGAAGAAGTGAGAACAGGACATATAGGGTTCCTTACATTCTCTAACCTTATTCTCAGTGTTATATTTTCTCAGTTTGAAATGATACTTCTTTTAAGTTTCATCTCTGCTCCCCTGATCATCCATTCTAAATTAATTCTATTTTTAAATCTGGGAAACTGTGGAAGAACTAGGTGTGTTTCAGGAGTAAGTGAAGTTAAAACATTTCAGCATTTCCTGATAATGTCTTTTTGTGTGGAGCAGCCCTAAATATATCTTGAACCGCACATGAAATGAAGCTCATGTCTCGCTTTTCCCAAAGAACCATTTTTAGAACCTGTTCATTCTCTTTATTTTGTGTTTGTCTAGTCCCTTCCACAATGGAGAAGGCTTGTACCTAGGACAACCAATAGAGCGATCAGAAAGAAGCAGTAAAGGGCTCCCTAAAAGCCTAGGGATAAAGGGAATCCTTAAAAGTAGAGGCGTTTGGGTAAGCTGTGAAAAGTAAGCCTCAGAAACAGCAGAACTGCAATTAGAGCTAAGCTGTAGCCACAAGAGTTGTCAGCAAAAATATAGAGAGCAAGGACAAGTAGAACAATGGTCTATATATTAGAGTATAGCTATAATAACAACTCTTGAAACTGCAAAAAGTATATCTAGCGAGATATGATGAAAGTCTAAGCTTAATAATTAAGCTCTGTGCACTGTCTTTTAAAGCTTACAAGTAGGCATTGTATTCAAAATAAGCAAGTATTATTTTAACCAAATGTACATGCACTTATAGTGGTTGGATAAAGCTACTGTCAACATGCTTCTGCCTTTTGCTATTCAAATAACTTTAAAAATATATTGTAGCGCTGTGCTCCACATCTGCTGCAGAGACGTGAGCTGCTCGCATCTTGCTATTGTCTCAAACTGTGTTATGAGACTGATGCTGAGAATAAACAGCTCGAGGCGTGTCAAACAGTAGTCCTGTCCTGTTTGTGATTTGTGCATAGGTGTCGGTGTGAAATGGTGCCCTCACTGTGTGAGGGCATGTAGACTAGAAAAAGAAAAATGAAGAAGAACAAAATTGTGACAATTCTCAAGCCAAGAGACCCAGGAAGCAAAACAGTTGGTGTTCTCCTTTGTTGGTTCTGGATTCAATGTTGTAAATAGTAGGAAAGAAAAAAAAAATAGATTAGTGTGCTCCTGGGTAATGAGAATGGGGAATGCAGTTCCCAAACCAGAATGGGATATCTTTAATTGGCTTGAGACACTCTTACATGAAAAGGGACACACAGACAATTAAAGGTTGAGCATTTTGCTGTTTCTCAACATAACAGATTCACAGGACAGTATGTATCGTCTCCAAAAAAAAGCAGCTGAAATTTTCCTCATGAAAATCCCTGACAAGAGAAAGCAGTTATTTCTTTAGCATGGTAAGTTTTGACCACAATGACACCTTGGTATCGCTCACTGTCCTAAGATTCCTGGGCATGAGGCCAGGTGTGGTTGGCCAATGATGTCTTTATGCCCTATATCAGTCACACCCGTTCGTTTCAAAGTTGTTTAATAATGGTGGTATAAACTTTTGCACTTTTCTCATATAGGAGGATTTGATTAGATTTCCCAGATGATAATGAGTACAATAAATAAATGCCCATGCTATTGCTGTGTGTATTCAAAAGCAGTAAATTGCTCATCGTTATTCTATTGCAGGAATGAAATTAAAAGACTATGCCATTAGCCAAATTATGATGGCTATAACTTTTTAATCAAAGCATATAATTTTATGGCTTATAAGTTAACTAATGGTTGTGTAGTCTGATATGTGCTTGATGCATGATTATAACACAGGTCTCAGGGAGGATCCTGGCTGATATGAAAAAAAAAAAAAAAAGCAGTTCAAAAATATGGCCAGTGCCTTCTTTCACATCAGTAGTTGTCACGTTTTGCTATTTCTAGAGCAAACATGAAGACTGATACATCTATATTTCTGATGGTGGTTTTCCTTAGTATACCCTCTTCTGTCTGCAGCCTTCTTTGTATTAAACTGGGTGTGAAACCTTCAGCTATAAGCATTGCAAGAACTGACAGCCCATCTCTGACATATTTTGGGTACACAGCCTTGACTCAGACTGCTGAGGAAGTTGCTAAGTTGAGACAAAGTTGTGACAAAGTCTGCCAAGTCTTTAAGAATTTTTTGAGACCCGGCTTATGAGGAGCCCAAAATTTTGATGATAAAAATATTGGCCCAAAAGAGTATAAAATCTTCAAGGGAAGAAGGTGATGAGATTCATCTGGATGGCCATGCTATTTGTTTCAGTATTGATGGAACTGGTGTATGACAGCAGCTCCGCATCAGTCAGGGGCTGATTTCCAGCTCCCTGACTCTCACCCCCCACTGACTGATCCTCTCCTCACTGGTAAAATATCTTTTGAGTATGTTATTCACATGGAGAACATGCTAATGTCTAGCCTAGAAGCCTGTGAAATCCCAGCCACCACCTTCTGTATGAGTTGACCAATAAATCTCTGCTTTATATTTTTAAGTGTACTGTTTACAGATCACCTCAGCACAGCCCAGGATACCTAAACAAAATGCCCCCAAACATTTAAAAATATATAGATTCTACATCCCTTTTCAGAAACAAAGCACACTTCATTTTCCTAGAAGAAAACTTAAGAAAACATAGACTTTTGGGGATAATTTGATAAACCATGCATTTTTCTAGAGACACAGAATTGACTTAGACAAGCAAAACAGCTTGTAAACAGAGGGAAGTTTATTAGTTTCTGCTAAATGTACCATGTCAGCAAATATACAGAACTAGAGTCTAAGGTTATCAGCTCATCTTAGAATCACACCATGTCCTGAGCTGGGAGGGACCCACAAAGATTTTTAAAGTTCAGTTCTGGCCATGCATGGGACAGCACTAAGAATTACACCATGGGCTTAAGAATGTTGTCCAAAATCTTAAACTTTGGCAAGTTTTGTGATCAGTTCCCTGGGAAACCTGTTCCAGTGCCCAGCCATGATATGGGTGAAGAGCTTTTTCCTAATACCCAACCTAAACCTCTTCTGATATAGTTTCAGACCATTCCCTCAAGTCCTGTCACTGGTCACAGGGGAGAAATCACTGTCTGCCCCTCCTCTTCCCCTCATGAGAAAGTTGTAATCTGCAATGAGGTCTCCCCTCAGTCTTCTCCAGTCTGAACAGGCTAAGTGACCTCAGCCACTCCTCATATGGCTTCCTCTCCATCTTCACCATCTTTCTAGTCCTGCCTTGAAGGCTTTCTAATAGCTTTAGGTCTTTCTTATATTGTGGTGACCAAAACTTGGGTAAGCAAAAGAGTGTGAAAACCCATTTGCTCGCTTGAGGGTCCAGGTATTATCTAAATGAGACCAAACAATGTTTCATTTCCTTCACTTGAAAATCAGAGAGAACACAAAACTGAGAAAGTGAAAAATTGCCCTTAGTTTTCAGAAGTGGGAATCAATTGGTTTATCTACGCCTTTAAATCCATCTTTTCTTTGGTTCTTCCCAAGCTCTGATTTTATTTTCTGAGTTGGAATGATTTTAACTTGTTTGAAATTTGGGTAGTGGTGTAAAAAGAATTAATTGCCCATAATACAAGATCAATATAGATATTGAATTGAAAATGGAAAAGATTTTACAGTTTGGCAAATGTCAGATGAGTTCAAAGAGAACTTGACTGCAAATACCCAGGATAGGATTTGACCTTGTTTATAGAGATGTGTGTAGCATAAACAGTTTAACTATTCAATGTGATAAGTGGAAAANTCTTCTCTCTCTTTCTCTCTTTCCAGAACTTTAAAAATTTTATTCTGTATTTTCAAGTAAGCCGTGCTGGTGCTGTGTTATAAGGCATCTTCTTGTATTTAAATCTGTTATTAAAATAGTGTTGAGATTTCTGCTTGCCTCTCTGGTGACTTGCTGGAGGGTGAGTGCTCTGGGGTACTTGTGCTCCAGGGGACAGTGAATAGCTGCTGAGCTGGCTGGAACACCAGATTTTGCCCTGGGGATAAATTTTCATGTTCTGTAATGTTTTCATTCTAAATAATAAAAGTTTAAGCTTCTCTCAGGAGATAAAACTTTTTTTCCAGAGAATTTTGATTTGGAAATGACAAAATCGTCATGCTAAAATGCTTTCTTCTCCCAAGCTGTGTCCAAATACTTAATCTTGGTAATGCCTGCTGTAACAACACTACCTCCAAATTTTCCTCTGTGGCAAAGAATTTAATACTCTATATGGAACTGTAGAGAGGAATCAATACTAAACATTATGTTTTGAGTTTAGATAAGTCTAATAATTTCCCACCAGAAACATGCTCAAAATTAGCTCTTTGGTTTTTGACCAAACAGCATTTTGCAATAGACAGCTGTGCTATAAAAAACCCTCAACATTTAAACAGTTATGATTGTTATTTCTTAATTTCAGCCTCATATTTCCCAAGTCAGCACAATAAAAAGCTTGACTATTTCAACATGTAGGGGTCAGTACTAGATGCTTGATATCAAGTCTTTGCTTGATATTGAGCTTTCTTTTTGGAAAACAAGAAACTCAACCCTAAATATAATCACAACACACTGTCCTTAAAATACCAGAGTGATTAAATGTCATATAATTGATGAACCAAAGCAGGGAAAAATTTACTGTAGGTCACACCTGCCATCAAGCTTAATATCTGCATCACAATGCTTTTCTGCTCCCAAGGCTCACTTCAGTTGTAACTTTTTTTTGTGTTGAGGCTCGTTCATCATAAAAAGAACAGCTGCACTTTGTCACCCTTAATCTTCCCAAGGTGATTTAGATTGTTGGGGTTTAAAAAAACCCCAAAAACTAAAAAACCAAAAACCCAACAACATAAAAGAGACAACTGTTTTATGTAGCCAGGGACCTAAGGTTTTTTCCTGTCCCTTCTGTTCCTTAATGGATATTTTCCAAAGTACCATGTTGAGTAATCTCTGCTCTTTCAGAACTGAGCAGGTAAATCATCTAATTACCAAAGTTCTGATGGTATTTATAACATAGATTGTAACTGCTGGAAAATTAAATAAAACCAAAGTACAAAAAAGCATAAGTACAAGTTTTATTAGATTGAAGATCAGAGAGATGGTGATGATGATTTCATTAATGTTAATAAGAGTGTAAATGCATTGCCGTGTTGTGTTGAAAGTCTATGTTTTGGAGATTAATGACCTTAATTTCAAAGGTGATGAGCACACTATAAGATTCAGATTTAAATGACAAAAGAATATTTAATTTGCTAAATTTTCTTTTCCCAGTTATTTTAGGCTTGTTAAAAATTTGGATAGAAATTCAAAGGGAAAAACATTTTGGAAAGCAAAAATGAAAGCAAAAATGGTTAGATGAGAGAGAAATGTAATTCATTTTTTCCTTAATGGGAAGGGAATGTAGTTCAGTCTTTTTCTTACATGTTGAAATGCAAGAAATCTTAACCTTTCTGGCATTATGCAAATAACAGTAAATGCAAACTCTTGGTGGATTTCAGCTGCAATTACTCATGTTAAAAGACTGTCAAATCAGAATCAGTAGTACAATACAAAGTGCAGAGATTATTATTTTTTTAAAAATTATACTAAGCAGTATACAAATGCAGAAAGCAAATTGTGCAGTATTACAGTGACCTTACACAGAGTAATGATGGCAGTGAACAACACTCCTGGGCTAACGTTTTGTGCATCTGCCACTCCAGAGGCAGGACAGGATGCTGCCTCTGCCTGAAAGAGACATGCCAATGTTAGGTAAATTTCTGTGTGGGCACAGTGAGGACAAGACAGGAAAGACTATGGCAGGCACAGAAGCCTTTATGTGGTATTCATTTCTTAAAATAAGCATGGGCTGGTACTTAAGAGAGTAATAACTTACCTTTTATAAGACCCACAACCTCACATTCTTCAAGTGGATGTAGGAAGGGGTCAAAGCCCTTTTCTGTTAAGTTTATATGAGAAGTAGATAATATGAAGCTACTAATTAATCTGTTAATGAAATATATTGATTTCCTATTTTAAACCAGTAAATCAATAACAAAGCTTTATTAATTAGCTTATTACCCAAGAACACTTACAGTAATAAAAATAGTCAGCAATATATAATTTTGTTAAAACAATAAAGAAGCAGAAAGTGTCTGTTGAAATTCATGCACCATACATTCTGGAAACTGTTCAGTTGGGAAAAGGAACAGTAGTACTTAAAGACCAGACATTCATTCACAGCAACATCTGGGTAAATTGCCAGATTGGTGGGTCCTAGGAGTTTACCTGTTTCTGTCTTTGTGTTTATACATGGACAAGTTAAGATACAGCTTGTATGAGATCTTGCAGACTGAAAGGATTTGTTCTTCTGATAGCCTTGTTTCTGTCCTTTAGGTAGACCTGCTACCATGCAATTGGTATGGATGGTAGGGGAAAATAGAGGGAAAATAGTAGCAGCAGGGTTACTTTTGTCGCTGTGGTTGAGAAATAGCCCCTTCCTTACATGTGAGTACATAATTTTGGTGCTGGCCAATTTTAGGATTTGTGCCTTGTGTAGAAACTGACTCCATAACTATTCAAGTTAATGACACAGGACAAGGAAACTAGCTTAAGAATCATCGCAGAATTGCAGCAGGTTGCTGAAACAACAACAACAAAAAAATTGTTACCATGCCTCCTGGCATAACTTCAGTTCAGGGCAAGTAATCTTTCCCACACAATTCCTGAGTGTGGTGCTGGGGCTGGCATAGACCAGGGTTTCTGTCCATAGGTCAGTGTAAGGCAGACTGCTCTGGAAAGCAGAAAGAATATCCACATGCTATGGTTAAGAGCATGCTGTGACCTTTCCCAGAAACCAGACCCTGCTCTGTGTGTTTATAGCTATGCAGCCAGTGATCTCACTCTGCTTGCCAGTTCACCTTAAATGACATGCCCTCTTTAGCGGGTCATGCATATGAAGCAGACTCTCTCTTTGCTCCCACTGACATCAAGTATTATGAGTCTTCGAGAAGAGGAGCTAAAGACCTGATATAAAGTTGGGCAGGAGAAGGAGCAAGAGCCAACAATAATGAACATGCTCTGGCTCTAATTTTCTTTGTTCTGCAGTAGGAGAGATGTGGTAGGGAAAGATTGTTCCTGACCTCAGCAGCTCCGCAGTATATCAAGGACAAGAAAATGAAAAGGTCTTAGTAAAATCAGATGAGATAATGGAAAAAAAGGTAAAGCAATAGTATTCTGGCAAGGACTGAAGTTAATAACTCAGCTAGTGCTATGAGTCATTACACATCAACTAGCCCAACTCTGCCCCCTTTCTGGGATTTTGAAGAAGAAAATCAGAATAAAAGACTTTCCTAAATTCCAAGCATACATATGCATGTGCATATACACCTATTTTAATAATATATATACTGGGGAGGTCTAGAAACACTAGATGTTTCATGAGCAGTTGGTGATAGTGGGTCACAGTTACTGTTAAAATAATATTCCTGGCATGTTCTTCTATGAAATAGCTCAGAGATCATCAACATGCTTTAAAAACCAGTTGGGACAGGCTTATGGTGAAGAACAGGTTACTTGGTCATGTGTCTTAATAGAAAGCATGGAAAGATTATTTATGTGCATGGCAGCAGCAAGATTTTGAGCAGAAAACACTCTTATAGTGTCATCAATTAATTTGTCAGCATGTTAGAACTATTTCAATAGCACAAGAAGAATCTGCCAGGATATCCTGTTTACAAAATAGCACCTGCATAGCGTGCAAAATCTGATTCTTACTGGTTTTTCAAAAAGATGTTCTGCATAACATAAAGGAGAGTGTATTAAATGTTTAACACAAGCTAACAGAGAAAAGAAGAGACTGGATTATTAATCAGTTGATAGAAACTGATAATTTCCATTAAAAACCCCTTGACGAAGGTAACAAATTGGACATGGTGCCTATGGCACTGTGCATTAATACAGATTTTATTGCTTTCAAGATATCTTTGACAACATTAGACATTACAAGCTTGAAATAATCTGCCTTTGCCTGTCTCACTGTGCAGTTAGGACAAAAAATTTAAGATGACCTACTGAATCACTGGGCTCTACATGGCTGTGGATGAGAAAAAAGGGGTCGTCGCCAAAGATGCTGTACTCTATCATGTTTCAGTGATCAGCCAGCCATTACAGAAAGCTGCTTGTGCATTGCTTTTTTTCTCATTTGCCTGTGCCAAAGCTTTTTCTCCTATTTCAGCCTGGCTTTAATTGTCAGCTTCAAATAACAGTGCATAAATAGTGATCTCTGTAGATGATCTATTGATCAAGCTAAATGAAGCTCTATCCTTCAGCTTTACAGTTTGGAGAGATCCTGGCAGAGTCCTTTCCTAGATTCTGTCAGAGTTGTGAACTTCAGATTAAAGGGAAAGCTAAAGGTGACTATGTTCCAGTACTGCAGAGTTACATTTGAATATATATATATATATATATATATATGTATGTATGTATGTATGTATGTATGATGGAGAAATGTGCATTAAACTGTAATTGCACCTAATGAAATTGAATTTGCTTTGGGAAATAGATAAATTATAAGAATTTATCCCCCTGAGTACTAAAGGTTTATCCCCCTGAGTACTAAAGAAATACAATATGTAAAAACATACTTCATATCTACACTTATATCTACACAAGCATCTAACATGGGGAATAACAGAAAACTGGTCTGGAAGGGATCCAAAAAAGTTGTTTGGACCATGCCCTGCTCCAAGGCAGAATAAGCTCAATATAAATCATCTCTGACAGATGGCTCTGTTATGTCCTGCTCAAAAAAACCCCAGTGAGGCAGACACTATAGCTCCCTGGGCAGTCTTCATTACTCAATGATCTTTCCATTAGAGAGCTTATCTCTGGCTTCAGTGCAAGACCCTGCTTCTTTTCCTGTGGTTGCTCAGTTAAGATTTAAAAAAAAAAAGAGGTTTATTCCCTTTCTCTTTGAAACAAGCATGTGCTGCAAAAGAGCAGAACACTCTTAGGAGAGTGCTATACATATGGAGACAGTGACATGGGCCATATTGTTTTCCGAAATGTGGTGAAGTTGGGAGGCCTGTCCAGTTAAATGTAATGAGTTATCTATCTTTACAAGTTCTCAAACAGAAGCTAATGTTCATTTAAACCTTGCTGCTATGTCCCTACCACCTTTCCCTGTGGTTACTTTTAGCTATGATCCCCCCACCACAAGCACACAAGTACTCAGTTCTCCCTCTGCCCTGGCCACAGACTGGGCATTCGCTAGCCGCGTGTGATGGATCACATTAGCAGGACATTGAGCCTGCTGGTCTGTGTGCTAACTCACAATGCAACAAGAGCAAGCTCACACCATTCCAGAGCTGCCTTTTTTAGTTGCTATGTAATAGTCTTTATGGGGACATTAATGTGAGTCAAGTCAGGAGACAGGCACGGCAGCGATGAGCTGCTCCGTAAGAAATGTCTGTGCAGGAGGCATGCACAGAACATCAGGAATGAAGGAACAGCATGCTGGCTGATTAAAATACTTCTCCCTGTTTTCCTGACCCGGTTATGGAGCCCTGTGTACTGGGTAACAGCATGGAAATCAGACCACCATGTGCCTTGGGTGACCTGGCAGGAGCTCAGAAATGCTATGACGCAGAGGAGACACAGCACCAGCACAAGGCTGTGTGTGGAGACAGCCTGGTGCCTAGAGGGGCCTGTTAGCTGCAGAGCCTTGCACACAAGTAAGGCTAATCACCCTGGCCCCTAAGAAAAAGCTCTACATCTTTGATATGAGGTTCTTTTAGTTAGTGAATCCATGCACAAGTGAGGTCATAAAGGAACAAGGCCTTCAGCAGAAGGATGTGAGGGTCTCAAGTGCAGGAAAGGTAAAGCCCTCTAATTTCATACACTCCCTCACTTCTCAAAAATGTGATTTCCTGTGTTAGCACCAGAAATATTTCCAGAAATATTTTTGTGTGATGCAGCTGACTTGACATTAAGTATGAAGAAAATTATTTCAGTCTTAAATTACAGTATGGAGAAAGCGGAACATGACATAGCCTAGTATACTGATGTCCCCATATAGATGTGCCCACACAGGTAAAAGCTGAATTTAGTTCAAACATGCTTATCTTTCACCTGTTGTTTTATCTTTCCTCTTTTCTGCTTTTTTCACTGTGCATCTAACCAATCTCAGTTCTTCAGCAGAGGTAATGGTTCAATATCTTTCATATGTGATTGAAATTTGAGGCTTAACACTTCCTTAATATTAAAGGTAAACTAAAAAAATTAGAAAAGAACACAATTTTAGGTTTAATACCCTCTCTAATCTAATCTAATCTTAATTTTAATAGATTAAGCATCCTTTATAGCATATAAGAGTCATAAAACTATGTGCTGATACAAGATAATTTTAAGAACAAGAAATACTGCTGAGTGGTTGAGTCAGCAGGTTTTGTCCTAACAATTAATTTTCTAGCTCTTCTGCTTGCATCCACAATAAAAGAGTGAACACATTACTCTGCCAAAGAATCCCTATCCCCACCAACTGAATAAAATAAAATCAAGTAATGAGCTAGGTAGAATTGTGAGACATGCACAGGCATACACATTTCTTTCAGAATCCTTACAGTATCTCTTTTACTTCCATGCATACATTAATATTTTGAATACATGACATGATAAAGAAAATAAGACTCATGGTTTGCAGTAGGATTCTAAAGCTTCTTAAAGAAATTGAAGGAATTAGAGATAATGCTTAGGAATATAGTGTCTTTAGCCTATGGATTCTGTTCTTTTGTTCTTGACCAAGTAAAAAAAAGCCCCTGTATTGATAGACATGTAACAGATACAAGAAAAATACCTGCTGTGCACTGAAGCAGTCCATCTCAGTGCTTTAAACCTAGCCATTCAAACCTTTGCAAATTATAATACTCTATCAGTCAAAGAGTGTATATTTTTTTCCACAGAACATGTATATTTTATGAATGTGAAGATTGGCATGTCTATATGTAAGAAAAGCATTCCTTATGAAAGCCTGGCTTTAAATATATTTTTCTTCTCTTTGACATCTGGGCATAAGGCTGAGGAAAAAGAGTGAGGTTTTCTTTTAATTTTCTGTAAAAATATGTTGCTTTCCTCTGGCAATTTGCTGATTTCAGTCTTATGGCAAATTCTTTAAATGTCACTTGTATTTATGAATAATTGAATAATATATATGTATGTGTGACTTTTCAGCATTTAATTTTAAGGTGGAGTGTATGTGTTAGAATACATAAATACAGAGAGACTACATTAAGGAATTTTGCTACAATACAGTATTTTAAAAAGACTTACACAGGCACCTAGGGATAATCAAAATGGGAGAATTTTCGTACCACAGAAAACAATTTAAGGACAGAACTCTCCCAGTGTTTCCAGCAGCAGAGATGTGCTCTTTCTCAGCTTTAAATCCAATACCAACAAACTTGGCTAAGCCATTAAAATCCACAGAATTTTAGTATTATTCATGTTCCTGGGGATTCCAGAATGTACACATTCTTAAAATGATATATTTTTGAGACATATCCCATTGGTTTCCTGTGAAAAACATGTTAAGAAGCCTAAAATAGAGAAAAAAATCCTAAACTATGGCTTCATGCTACAGAGACAAAGAACCTTGCATGAGGCAGAATGTAATTAGGAATTTGCAATACAATGATGCTTAATGCCCTCCCAATCTGCAGGCTAATCAGGATGGTGCAGATCATTTATTCTGCAGTCTGATGTAGCCTATAATTGCTATCTTTGGGCAACCTTGTCCAGTCTGCAATGGAACCTTTTTTTTACTGGTGTTTTGGGACATGGTTGCTGAGTCAGGGAATAGTCCTGAATTCTAAAATTGTGACTATGGCCTTGACCTCTGTTTGAGGGTAAGTACTCCTTTTAGTTTTTTAAGACTACAATGACGTATTGCATTCTGGGTTTTAATATTTATAAAACTCTTAGAAAAAATATGCTGCATATTGCAAATTACAGTTATAAGACTTTTCCCTAAAGCCTTTTTTTTTTTTCAGTTAACCTGATTAAGAGGATTTTAGTTGAATTAGCATTTGGTCTGTATATTATTATTAATATATGTATTTTTAAAAAAATCTAACTTGTTTTGCCTGTTTTTGTAGAGGATTTAAACTGTTCTAAGCTGCATTAAAAAAGGAAAAATGAGAATAATTCATTTTCCTCATAGTTGTGGTGACGTCCTGAAGCATGTTAGCTTAATACACATTAAAATTCCTTGCTTATACATCAAATCAGAATATAAAGAGTTTGTAGCAAAGAAGTAAAAGAGATTGGACAGAAAATGCTTTATATGTGACTCATGATCATGTGTGTTCAGTTCAGAAATCTGAATTTGGGTTTGCCTAAATGTCAGAGGATGTTGCTGCTTGCACGTAGGATTAAACTTTCGATGTTTTCCTCTTGCTGTTTTCACTGTATTCCTTTGGGTTACCTTTGCCCTACAAAAGGCTCTTGGTTACTACATGCTGTAGTATACGTGAACAGCAAATTAAAAGCAGAGGAACACATCTACAACACAACAGCCTATTTTAGTACCCAGTGAAACTGGGGTAAAGGTTACAGCTGGTTAGCAAATATTTTGGCAGCACATATAAAGGAGCAAAAGGAAATCCAGAGTGCTGAGCTTTGCATTATCAAAGGCTTTTCAATCTGTATTCATTTTTAAACACCATAAATTGCTTGGCTTGAACATACAGGCATATAATAATATTCATCATATTTTTTAATATGAAGGCCTGAAACAAGGAGCTGCTGACACAGATCTTTTGCATGCAAAATATTGCACTGCTACATATCTTAGATGAAGAATATTTACTTTTGAGCTATTTCATATCAAGGCAGCCAAAATATGGCTGAAAATATAAAATAGGATGAACCAATTTATTATTGTTACTCCTACATGTGATTCTGCAAAAACAGGATAAAGTATTCTTTTAGGGTTTGACTTTACTGACTGATTGTCTTAAAATGCCCTACTTGAATAACACTGTCAGGGTTTAATTCAAAGGAATGTAAATTTTGAAAGCAGTGAGATGGGCAGACATGGTTTGGAGTGCAGAAAATGGCAGTTCTAGCAGAGACACTACATGAACTCTCCTCTCCAGATGAGCATCACCTAGCTGAAAACTGTCTCCTAATCTGACAGCCAGAGTACAGCCTTGTGCATGACAGTCTGAAGTGCAAAGCTTTGCCAGTATGGACAAATATTCAAATAGGCCTTGAGCTGGCCTTGCAGTCTGGGCTGACACTCCTGCCAAGGCAGGACTTTAGTCCAGAGTGTGTTCCACAGAATGAGAAGACCATCCTGCCCACCTTGCAAAGCCAGGCTTGAGGCACCACTAAGCCTGGCAATCCATCTCATGTTCAGCTTATGGGGTGAAGTATTTCACTGCCAGTGAATTACATAAGAATTTACAATAGCTCATGGAACATGAATTCATTATTTGATATTCACTGGACACTGTGTTTTAGTGAAGTCAAGATTTCCTTAAAGAGTACTATGTAGAGAAGACTCACAGAATGCTGGGCAGATAGTAGAATTTTGTTTATGTGTGAGGAACAGGGATTTTCAGGGTAAAGTTAGTGTTGTTTCCTGTTTCTCTGAATTCCAGTGGACTTTAAGCAGCGCAGTATGTAACTTGGCATGCTGTGCTGCCAGACACTCTAATGCATATTTGCTCTGGTTCTGCCAGCAATCCTCTGTATCTCACTCACCTGATGCTAGGAAGAGAGGCAGGAGAGGTTACAGCTGAAAAGTACATGATGTTGTTTCGAACACATTTTTGAAAGATGGAGCAATATTCTGAACTTCCTCACCAGTTTAGTCTCTCTCCAACTGAATTAATGCCAGGGACTGACAGCAGCAGTCCTTGATGCAAGAGAACCAGCATTTGAAGTTTTGCTCAAAATAAAAGTAATCTACATGAGAAGTTGCAAGCTATTTAAAACATAAGTCCTTTCACTTTCCAAACAGATTTTCTCATAATTACATCATATACTTTTCAGCCACTCCATAAAACATGAGACAACTGCAAAAGGGATTGCAGTGAGATTGAATACATAGGATCTATAGGTCAAACTACACAAAAGATGCTTGCTACAACAGGAATTCAGCAGGTATTTTCTCCCACATATGTCTTTGAAAGTTATTTCCTTAAAGAGGCTCAGCACAGGGTCCATACCTAGTCATTTTCATCACCATGTTTTTTTACCTTGTTTCCTGACTTAGGGAAGCATGAGCAGTGAAAAATACTTCTCAACAGCACCCCAGGATGTTTTCAAAGCAAGGCATGGCAACAAATCCTTCCTGAAAATCTATCTGCTTCTGGCAGCAGGGTTTCTTTGGAGGTTTGGGTTTTTTTATCCTTTGTATAGTTTAAATTTTATTTAGCAGGGAAATTATGGATTTTGACCAGTGAAACTCTGTTCCAGGACTTTCTTCTGAATGAGGTACACAGACAATAACTAAAGAAATCCAAACATTGCTAGAAAAACAAATTTTCTGTCATAAGGGGTAGAAAATTCCAGTCTTTCCCTTGTATTTGTAGCAAAAATAAATATGCTTATCAGAAAAAAATGGTGCATAAATAGGTGAAGAGAAAAATATCTAAAGCATGAGCTCCTATAGGGTGGACTTAGCAAGAGATTTTGGCTTTTGAGGACTACAACAAAATCTTGCTTTTTATCTCACAGCAGTAAAACCAGTACCAAGCAGGCAAAAAGGATCAAATTTCAAAAGATGTAGTTTTAGGGTTCAAAACCTTTGTGAGGACAGTGTGAGTTTTAAACTTCTGGTACAGAGGCTAACTTGGAGTCACAGTGGTGCAGGGGGATCACTACAGGAGTGCTAAGTTCACATGAATCTTTTATGAGGTGAATCAAAAGGCACAAAGGATGCCTTGCTGTGATGAGCATTAGAGGCAAAGAAAAAATGTCCAGCCCAAGCTCCTTGCTGTCCCTGTGGGACTCTACAGCCCTGTTCTGGCAGAGAAGTCAGTGGTGCAGCCCACATTTCTCAGAGGGTAGAGCCTGCAGTGGTGCTGGGCTTACAGTGAAGAGAGGAGCACTAAGGTGAGGTTCCTATGAAAATAGCTAAGAGATTTCAGCCCTTGAAAAGTTTATCTCATGAAAGCTGACCATGTTTATTCTGCTGTATCTGAACTCAGCCAGAAAATCTTGCTCTTTTAAAGTAAATAAATTCTGTTAAAATCAGGTGCTGCTCTAGTAGATGTGATTGGTATAATAAGAAAGGCTCCTTTCCTTACTATCAGCTGGACTAGAACTCTACATGTGCTTAAAAATTAACAGCGACCAAAAGTAACAAAAGACACTATTCTGGATTCCATTGGCTATAAATTGGAAAACTGAGATTACAGGAAAATGCAGGCAGGCTGGCAAAGGAGTGTCAGGGTCTCCCTCTTTTGCTGCCTTCAAAGTGAGATCAGGTGTTTCCTAGAAGATATTATTCAGCCAGAGAGAGTTCTTTGGGCTCAGCAGAGGCCAATATCCTGTGGCTGATGTAGTAGAGAAGCTTGAATGAGTTTATTTACTTGTTCTTAAACTCACTGTGAAGCTGAAAAAAAAGGCAAGGGAAAGCAAAGACAACATTGAGGAGAGGAAAGAGATAGAACATTTCCAGTCTTATAAATCAGAAATGAATCCTTTGTTGGCAACAGTTTTACATCAATGTAACAGCAGAACAAGACCTATAAGCAGCTGTGTTTAATAAGCCTTGCAAGAGAAAGTAGAGCCTTTCTCAAACCTGAGGCTCTTCAGAGACTTTCAGGAAGGTTAAAAAAAAAAAAAAAAAAAAAAGCAAAAAAACCCAAAAACAAACAAACAAACAAAAAAAAACCCCACAAAAACCAAAAAACAAACCCCCTCCCCAAAAAAGCAGCCATAAAAGATTGTTCTGCTTTCACAGTATATGAGGCAACTTAATATATATTTTTGGATGTGTATAGGTAACTGCATTATATTTCCATGTTTTTCCCAGTATCCCATGCCCTGTGAGTAAACTTTCTTTCCTGCTGCTGGTAGCTTATAAAACATTGATAATAAAATACGTGAATAGTGCTGTAAATACTGCAAAAAGGATTCTAGTGCATGTTGCAGAGAAACAATAAACAGCCAACAATGTATGGGTAATGTGAAATGACTGGCTGCTCTTCAACTGTGCTCTAGGAAAATTGTGATTTTCAGTTACGATCTGTTCAGTCAAATTAAAGTCTGGTGACTGCCTCAAGATGTTCATTTATCACCCAAAATAAATCAAACTGAGAGAAGAGGCAACAATATGTGATTGTATTCAAAGGCAACACATCAGTACCTATGGGTAGAATTTCTAGCAGCAGTCAGATAAAAGTGGCTGGAAATAAGAGAACAACAATAGATCACATCAGGACAGGATATTATAGAATCTCAGCTTGTTTCATAAATATAAAATAATGAGTTACTGCTTTCATAGTCTTATATGTCAAACTGTATTAAAAAACTTGAAAAAAACCCATTATTTTCACCTGTTATAGCTGAAGATTTGGTAAAAAATGTAAATAGATTGCACTGAAATGGGTACACTTGTTTTTTTGTTGTTGTTGTGGTTTTTTTTTTTGTTGTTGTTTTTTGTTTTTTTAATGTATGCAGACCTGAAAACAAGAAAGAAAGAAAGATAATAGAGCATGTAATGCTCATTTTCAGATTTTCTACCTGTAGCAGATGTGTCCATGGCTCAGTCTTGCGTGCATGCATTGCCTTTGGGTTCTCTGCCCACAGGAGTGTATTAAACACTGGCCTTGCCTAGGAAACACTGAGCAGCAAAAAAAAAAAAAAAAAAATCACATCCTATATGGCACATCTGAGTGTACTGTCCCCTCTGCATACAGCAAAGATGTCCAGGATGGTGTAGACTTTCACCTGGCAGCACAGTAGCAGTTGGTAGTGGCCTGCAGACTTATCCTATATGGAGAGCCACAACAGATTTACTAACACCTGACTGCTGTGCCATGGATCTAAAGGAGTCTGGTAGAAATGGCTTTCAAGAAAAAATGCCCATACATTTCTTGACTTAGAAAATGGAAAGAGAAGCAGATATGATACCTCTCCAGCACTGAGCAGTTTCTGAGATGGAACCATGAAGGCAATCTTTTTGTGTCCAGAAATTACCACCAGGAGGGGCTCTTGATGATATATCATCAAATATGATATATTGTATGATATTTGGAACTATTCAGACTCAGAAAATCTGATTACTATGGTGCATCTGCCATGCAGTCTGATGCAGTGCATCAGAAAATCACAAAGACTCATTTGGTGTTGGCACAGCTTCTGAAGAGCACAGTGAAGGAGACCCAGAAGCCGAATGGCCTGCAGAAACCACCTGGGGAGATGGGTTTTGCTGTCCTTGACTCTGGAGATACCTGGAGCTTTTTGCCACCACAGTTGTCCTTTGACAGAATGTCACAAGCTGTAGCTTGCTGTGATAGAGTGATCAGAGTGAAGGTGCTGTAAGGCAGCAGCAGGCAGTGATCTTACAGGTCCTCTAGGTCTGTGCAAGAGCAAGAGGCATCTTTCAAAGGAGAAAAAAGAGCTTGCATGATTGTAGTAATGGCCTTGAGAGCTTCAACCTTGGCAAAGCAGGAACGTGCCTGTGGCAGTAAGAGAACTGCAGACACAGACAAAACGCTGCAGCCTGGAGCCTCCTTACTGTGGTCCTGAGAACAGTGCTGATGGGGGTTAATTCTGCATGCTTGCCTTGCAGCGCTGCAGATCCATGAAAGAAACAGCTGAACAGGTAAATATCTGCCTTTGTCAGATCTCCATGTAGCTCAGATGTGTGCACATATAAAAGGCCAGTGCTAATGGTGCATTTTCAAACTGTATAACAGAATTCATAAGGTTCAAATACTTGCTTTCAGATCTTCCATTCAGTAAAAATGATAATAAAAAAAAAGGTTTAAAATGTGTGTTCTTTCAGGTATGTATTAAGAATGTGCCTTTTCCCTCTTACAAACCAAAAATGACAAAAATTACTTTAATGATACTTTGGCAAAGATGCACATTTACAGAAGCTGGAATTTGGAACCCTAAGGCAGACATGAGGTGTCCCTTTCCAAACTGAGCCAGCTGCCAGTGCAAAGAACAAGGTGAGCCAGATTTCATTTACTGCCTGAAAGAGTACAGTAGGGAAACCACAGGGAGAGATGTTCACTCACTAGTAACACAGCTGCTTCACAGACCCTCTTGTGCTTCTCAGGCACTGCCAGGGCCACCCTGGTGATTCTTGTGAGCCCCACACCTGCACCAGTTCAATCCCCTGATTTTGAGCTCCAGCGTTTGTAGTGAGAGAGTGACAGCACCACACTATACTACACTATTTAGTCCTAATTTCTAAGCTTAACTATGACACAATTCATTTGAGAAACCCTAAAATAAAAGAGTCAAGGAAAAGGAGAGAGTGCTTTAAAATTTTTTAAAAAGTACCCATTTTAGAACTATCAAACTTCTCTTTGATTTCAAAAGCATAACATCATTCACACTTTAATACAAATTTCTACTAGAACAATATTTTGCAACTCTATTTAGTGAGAAAACTGTGGAATTCTGCTATAAGATTTTCTCATCTTCCTTTTGCTCATTTTTTGTACTTCTGGCAAATTAAAGAAGTCATTATAGCGTAATAGAAAAGGATAGAATTTTGGACTGGGTAACAATTAAAATGAATGAGGTTAATGAATTGTATCTGAGACACTGCTTTTATATTCGGAAACATTACTTGGTTCAGATGCTATTTTATGCCTCTATTATATGTACTACACTTTCAGACAAATAAAAAAATAGAACACCCTATTTGTGAAATACGGACAAAGTCACAGTAATTATGCGCAAAATGTGAATGTTTGAGGATAGGACTTGTTCTTGTTGGCTTTTAATCAATTGCTGACTAACTGCCCCTGCTCTATGTGCCTGTTTTGATTAATGCAGAACCATCTTGTCCACATGTGCCTGAAATTCTGCATATTGAAAATTGTGCATAAAAGAATATGCCTAAAGATTTAAACCATTGAATCAGCTGCACTTATTTGTGAATATTTTATTTAACGAGCTAGTTAGGAGAAAAAAAACCCCAAACCAAACCAAAACATGACAAAGTTAAAAGATTTTAGGGAACAAAAATTTTAAAAGGGTGGGGTTTTGAGAGTGAATCTCTCCAACAATATTAATAAAAATAACTTCAGCTGTTTGGCATCCCTGGGTCACCCAGATGAAATTACAGGGATAGAGCTCTGCAGGAGCTCTTTAAATCAAAAAGTGCCTGAACCCAGATCCTCATAAGTATTTAGAAATAGTTGTCTTGTGTTCTGTTCAGGCACTGGTCCTTCCAAAGGCTGACAGCACCAAGCTGGTGAATTACAGAGCAGATGTGTGAGAGTAGAAGCCAATGCTGAGCAAAATGACTTTGTTCTGGAAGCTTGCCTGACTTGAACCTTGCTGTACATGACCCAGCTCCAATACCAAAGCTCCTTCAGGCACACAGAAATACTTTTTCCCAAAGGTAACTTATAAGAAAACTGTAGGTATAATGGAAAACTGTTCTTTTCAACAATTATTTCTCAAACTGCAGGCCAGTACCTTTTTGGCAGTCCTGAAAGGGCCTAAAGTGGATTGGTCAAATATTATGTGGCAGCAGTTCTCTCTCAGGGTAGCAGCAGCTGCTGCATTAATAAATGAGGACAGCCTAAGACTGTGGTTGCAGGATTGATAACCATCTTAAATTGCTGACAGCAGTTTATTTTCTCCGAGGCAAAGAAAGGGGTGGATATGGACACTCATAGTCAAATATAAACTCTTCTCTCTTGACTGATATAGAGGTTCTAAGCTGCTGGAAAGTCTAATTGGAGGTAAATAAGATGAACCAAATAGAGATGACACTTTCAGATTTGCAAAAATCCTAGATATTTCAAGATTCACTTCCTGAGTTCAAACAATCTATTATTTTTTTTTTTTTTTTCTGACAGTAATATGTGAAATTAATCCAGCACTTCTCATAGCTTCTTTTACTCTCACAAAAGACAAGTATGCCCTATATATCCTGTATATCCTCTGGAACATTTTCTAGAATTAACCATCTACTAATTTTTTATGGTTTTATTCTTCTGGCTCTGTTTCATTATAAAGCTTGGTGTGTTCTACAATACCTTTTGTTGCTTTGGTCTATAAGCAGATTTGGTGATCTTTAATTTCATAGTCCTCTATCTATAACTTGCTTTTCTCAACAAAATTCTTCAAAGGGAGTACATTGCATTGCCACAGATGCATGTTAGGAAACAGGAGGAGGAATGGAGGGAACAAATTATCAGTAATAATAACCTGTGATCACATATAACCTTATTTAGTGTACCTTTCGATTACAGCTAATTCCAGTATTCCTCCAAAAGTCAACTTGTATACAGAGTGTGAAATACTTTCCATTCAAAATGTATAAAGGATCTTTTTGACTTGAATTCACGTCATAAAATGGCAGTTAATTACAGGACAAGAAAAAGGGAGGAAAAAAATTAATATAAGCAGGTTGAGGAAAATGGGCTATGTACTTTCTGTCTGGTCAGACTGCTCATACTTGAGACTGACCCTTTTAAAAGTATTTTACAATTGTACTCCAGTAGGATGAAGATAAATGAAAAAAGTACCTAGCACTATTTTCACTGGTAAATTGGAAAGTAGGTAAGCTCAGCCCTTGACAACAGATCTAATGATAAGAAGCAGACAGAACACTGACCAAATGAAAATAATGTGAAAACTTCATTAAACCCTATCAAACTTTGACTGCACTATCAAATATTTAGACCCTTGTCTAAGTTGGGTTTTTCAGTATTGGCATTTGCTATTAAAACCTACTATGAACCTGGGCAATAAAACCATATTTCAAGTATACTTTGGTTCCTGAGATTGCATGGCTGCATGTAGACCTCAGTCCTCATTTGTCAGAAAGAAATGGACTAAACTTATGCAAGAATAGGAATCATTTAAACAATGGGAAGAGTGAAAGCCAAGGAGCTAAGTGTTTTGTGTCTAGCGGCTGTATTCAGAGTCGAGTCTAGTCACTCTAAGGAGAGGTACCTGTAGCATCACCAGTGTGGTCAGACTCTAACTTACCTGGAGAGTAAGTGAGAGAGCCTCACTTACCCCCATCAGCAGCACACTGGTGGCAATTCCTCTGATTCTTCATCAATTTTAACATGATTCAGCTTCACAGGAAATAGAGAAACATCTGTCAGTGCAGATCATGTCATAAAAGGCAGAAGATTTGACCTATAAATCTCAAATAAGTTGTTTTTATTTAGAGTTAATTAGTGTATTTTTAATGAACTCACTACAGAGCAGAACTCTGTGGTGAAAATGGTTTGTTTATATCTTCTTGCTAATGCCTTGGCAAAATACAACCTACAGATTAAGAAACTCTGGATTAAAGGACCCCTTGCTATTTTTAATTTAATTTCCTCTTCTGTGTTTATTGGACTGTACTAATACTGCTTTAAACCTGTACTTCTAGTGGTTCAGTGGCAGTGAATATGACCTCAGATTCCCAAGCCTTGTGGCATGGAAACAGTATATCCTGACACAGACAAACCATATGCACCCACCTTATGCTTTAATGGGATGAAGAAGTTCCTCATTGTCTTTCCTCAGCTCCAGAAAATGCTACCAACTATATCTTCATTGCCAGTGAGATGAGTTCATAGTTGGCACAAATTCTGCTGGGATGCTGGGCACTTTTACCTTGTGAAGTGCTTAGCTTGGCTACCTTTCCTTTTTCATAAGGCAACTTGAAGTGCAGTGTCACTATGTCATGCTTAGAGACTCAGCAACAGCATCAGTTAGAGGAAAAGAATGGTCTCTGAAAAATTTTGAGAATTTGCCTGTCTGAGTCTTTTCTCTCCAGTTTTTTGGGGAGTTTTTTTGGGGTTTTTTTTGTTTGTTTTGTTGTTGTTTTGTTTTTTTCTCTTCAATGGTCACAGAAGCAGAGATTGTCAGTGCCTGTTCTTTTTAATTGCTGGTGTGTTGCATATTTAAGGCAGGAGGCCCTTCCTGGTTGTGTGAATGGGACTACATTCTAGCCCCTGCTGTGCTAAAAGACTTGGCACTCTGTGTGTGGAGCCAGCTTAGCCGAAGCCTCAGAGAAAGACTTGCCACCAGCAGCATCTGAGGAGATGAAAACAGCCACTTCCTTAGATTCATTAAGATCTAAAGAAAGGCAATGACTGGACCCTAGTTAGCCATCTACATGCAAAAGTTAAACAAGGTAGGTTTTCAAATGGATGCCAAGCAGAGTCATTTGTTTGTCAGGTTCTTGGACTCTGGATCTTAGACTAGGCACTGGTGATATTACATTAAATTAACTAACTCTTAAATTAGTGCCAGGGAACCTTGACAGCAGACAGAACTTAATTGTCCAAACTATTAAGATATTAGAACTGTCCTGGAATGGCTTTGTGTTTTCCCTGGCTTTTTCCCAAAAAACTGCCAAGCAGCTTGGGTTTTAACACAAGCAAGGGAGAATTCTTCACCATTTTGGGTGTAAACATCTTATTTTACAGTATAAAACCATGTGGCTGCTGACCATTTTATATCAGTCGTCTTCAGGGCCAAAGGATGGTACTAAACATATTTAAACTATGATTTCAGATGAAATTAAGTGTATGGGAGTCTAGAAAAAAATAGCAGTCCCAGGTCAGTCTTAATGATGTTTGAATTCCTGAGGTAAATTTTGCGAGAGGAAGGAAATAACAAGTATAATGAACTGACGATCTGACCTGATGTCCTTGTATGGTAAGTCCTTCACAGTCAGACTTCCTCCTCTGCAGGCTGGAGGGATTTGTGAGTGAATTAAGGCTTTCATGTTTCTTCAGGTGTTGTCACAATCTCACCACGTAGAGGTAAGTTTGCCACACCTTCAGGATTTACAGTTTTCTCTAACACAGCTGTACAAGTACATTTTGGCTTCCTAATTTTGGAACAGTTCTGTTATGTCCTGGGCCAGCTCTGTTGCTAGGTTAATGGGAAATTTTCCAGCTGCAAAATTATGAATATGTTCTTCTTATTCACAAGTTCCCGGATTCCTTTTGCACTTCATGCTGCTCCATTCTGAGCATCTGGCCTGGTGACAGAACAACTAGTCAAGAAATGAGGATGCCAGCAAGGCTCACTATTCCTGCTGAGGAATAGTGTCTATGCACTGTGAGGCATGATGGGCTACTACAACTTTCTGGGCTGCCAAAAGGTATCATATCATCACGGTATCAGGTTGTGTTCAAGCTGGTGAGCCTGAGTCCGTGTCACCTGCAAGGATAGAGAAAGAGTAGGAACAGAAGTGAATAAGAGAAGAGTCTGTGTGCATACATTGAAATGCACAGTATTCTTTACAGCAATTTGAAAAAGTGAATGCTTTTCAAAAAAATGTTTGCTTTAACCAAAATGGACAAGAATATTGCAGTTTTGTCCTGAACCTCTGTAATGGATGTGAAATTGAATAACAAGCCAACTTTTCTTGTCTCTGTAGTTCAATAAATTTCCAGGGACATATTCAAGAGGTATATAAACATGCCTATGTTTCAATTTTACTTTATTCAGTTACATTCCAATCAATTACATATTCCATTTTGCAGGAATAAAATTTATAATCCCTATACTTGGTGATACTGGGAGCTTAAGTCTTCTTAAGAATACTAGAAAAATAAAAGTAACAAAAAGTCCAAGTATACATATGCCTTCTGAGAAAGATGTAAAATATGTCACTTGTGGAAGAAGTTTGTGCAGCTTCTTGCATATGTATCCAAAGAAAAATGGGTTTCAGTTAAGATGGGTTTCAGTTAAGTGCTTAGATGAAGCTAAAATGACAAATGTTAAAATTTTGTTTTTGTGTGAGTGGAGTCCTGCATTGGACATGAATGAGACTGAATAAAGAGAAATTTGTAACTTTCAGCCTTTGAAAACTAACATTTAACAGTAAATGCACAAAAAATGTACTAATAATTTAGAAATACAAAATTTTTTCAGTGTTTTTGCCAGGCAGTTTTTATGTAAAAGTATGTGTCCCCTGCTTTTATTGATATTTTTGGCAATGTGCATCATTCAGAAGTGTGCTACATGCACTCTAGAGATCAGTACTTACCCTTAGCTTTCAGTGTTATTTCATCCAATATCTTAAATGGTCAGGAGAAAGAAATATTTTTCTCTTCATTAAATGTGTTGTTTCATTCTGGTTTTTTTTCCCAAGTTTATATTCACATTTGTAGTTAAGATCAAAATTAAAAACAATTAAAGCAAGTGCTGGAGTTCCCAGTAAGCAATCACTTTATTATTGGAAGTGATCATTACTACAGAGCTGATTTGCCGTGGGGTCACACACTTCAGTGGTGAAGAAAAATGTTTAGTGCCTCTTCTCAGCTCAGGCTCTCCCCAGCAGCTCTTCAGCCATACATATCTTTTGCAGGCTAAATACAGTATGGATTTCCATTCCCCTCTCAACTCTCACTTTGCTGTTTAATTCTTCATCAATACCTCAACTCTTCTTGGTTTTGATAGATGAGTCCTGTATTCCTACTGAGCTGTTTGGCTTGGAGGAATATTTGAAGAGTAATACAAATAAATGAAAAAATTAAGTGATGGCACTGGTCCCTGGAAGCGGCTAACAAATTGAACAGGTTTTGATAGTTAATTTTTGCATGGCGAAGTTTTTTTTCTTCACATAGTGGAACTGTGAAATTTCTTTAATGGAAGCCTCTTTTATAGACTCCTTTCAAAATTTGAAAGAATAGGTATGCAAAACAATTTGTTGAGATAAACAGTGAATAATTAGTCTTACTAACAGATCCATGAAGGAAATGTTTTTGAAAGTTCTCTAAAAATTGTAATATATCTGTTACAAAATACTACTCAGGGAAGCTTGATCTTCTCATGGAAAGTCATATGGTCAAACTGATACACACTTCCCTTAAAAAAAGAGTGATTTATACTTTCTGTAAAAAATTGGAATGAAATGTTATTTCTGAATGGGTAATAAGACTAATTTTGAGATTAGCTCAGTTGGTTCGAGCATGGTGCTAATAATGCCAAAGTTATGGGCTTGATCCCTGTATGTACCATTCAATTAAAAGCTGGGCTCGATGATCCTTCTGGGTGCCTTTAAACTCAGACTATTCTGTGATTACATGAATTATTAAAAGGTGAAAAATCTGCTTTTCCAGAGGCTTGTGGAGAGAGAATATTCAGGTCTCATGTGCCAAAACTATGGCTTTCTGCATATGCATTTGGAAAGATGCTTTCAGTCAAATTGTTCACATCTCCTGAAACATCATCAGAGTACCCATACAATCATACAAGGGACAGAGCCCTGAAACAACACTGTAGAATTTCTAATGCCACACTACTCTTACAGAAGAATAAGTGGCAAGGAAAAGTAAAAAAAAAAATTGTCATAAAAGTACGTGGAAGAAAATACCCAAAACAGGTCCCCAGAAAGGCTGGCACCAGGCTCACAGATGTTCCAAGAAATGAATGAGTAGCTAATTTTATTAGATAAGCTTTGTTTAGTGAATAATTAACAGGTCAGCTTCAAAGTGTAACTCAGTATAGACTGCTTGTTTGTTTTTCTTTTTGTGACAGTGATGTTTTGCTTCAATGTCCAATAAAGGGTTGTATCAGGTAATCTTGGCACAACAGGGTGGGAGATTTATCCATTTAATCAGTCATATTGATATAATTTTTAATTTCAAGTTAATTTCTGAAAAGTTAATTTCTGAAAAGTATTCAAATTTCACAGGATCACAAATAATTCAATACCATGTCTATTTAATAGTTATGCATACACAAATGCTATATTAATGCTGTTGTCACAGTATAGTCATTCAAAGGGCTGAAAATGTGCTTTTTGTAAAAGCATTATTACAAGATTGGGGATTATTTACTACTTATTTCATAGAGCCCTTGCATCTTTTTGCATAAAGCATTAATATGAACTGAATTTGTTATATTCAAGAGGCTATAGCCTGTATTTAATGCGACTTCTTCCATACTCATGACAGAATTTGAGTAGTGATGCAGCCAAGTCTTCCGGGGGAAAAGAATGTGTCAGTGGTTAAGGCAATTGAATGCTGCCTTGAAAGTTACATTGTAACCTTGCTCCTGAATTTGTAATTGATGCCATGTGAGTTTCTTAATCATAGGTGGCCACTAACCAAGTTTTTCAATGTCTGACTGAGAATCTGATTTATCAACACACTGAGTACTTAAATCTAGATCTGAAGTAAATGACAGCTATAAGTGGACAAATGAAGTATGGAACGAAATAGTTATAAAAAAATGAAGTCTTAAACTGTTCTCATATGAAACATGTGAGACATGTAAGTCTTGTGGAAAATTTTATCTTACTTCTTTGGATCTTAGAATTCCCTCTTGTTAGCTGAAGATAATAACATGCCTTGGTTTCGTAGCAATATTTTAAATTAATTGTACCAGTATTTTAGAAAGAAGTCTGCCAGAATGACCGTGCAAGAAAAAGCACTGGGGAAGCCTGCAGATCTATATTCAGAGGATTCTGTATTCTTACTAGAAGAAAATACAACAGATAAGACACAATGGCAGATTGAGTGAGAGAAATAGTGGAAAAAATCTCATTAAATAAGCCCTTTCTATTCCAGTGCATTAAACAGGGCTCCAAAACAAAAGTAGTAAATGACCATGTATGCTAAATGATAAAGCCAAAATATACACATGCAGCAGTTAAGCAATTGAAAATTTTACAGACCTGGTGCTCCTCAGGTCCTGAGTATTTTGGCATGGCTCTGAAATGGATGGATGTTTGTGAGATCTGCAAGAGAGTTACTCATGTCTATTTCCTTGCCAAATGCAAAGCCTACACCACCGGCATGTTAGAGCCTAAACAGCTTTTCTGATCATGTCCTTGACAAACCAATGAGTATATTAAATCAGGATTTTAAAGCTGAAAGACAAAAGCAAATACAATAAGTTACCAGCTCTGTCTAGGACACAGTTCTATCACTACCCATGCCCACCTTCACAGCCCAAGAAGACCATTTCCTATGGCTTTTTGGGAAGAAGCTTCCTCTCTTTGAGGAATGAACCTGACCATTCAACAGGGTGCTCACATTTCACACAACACTGTGAGGACATTTATGGTGACACAAACAAATGGGGTTTTGCAGAAGTTTATTGCACTCAAAAAGAACAAGACTGAGGATGAAAATTGATTACTAAGTCAGGAAATGAGATGACTGATACAATGAACTAGTAGCTAAAAGTATTAACAAGCTAATATATTTAAGTATCCATAAGCAAGAAGCTGCAACAGTGAGTACTTACTGTTAAAAGTACTTACAGTGCTTTTTTCACATAACGGGATAAATGTATGGGGTAACTGGTGCTAGTGCTGGTATAAACTCATCTGCAAAGTGTTTTCTGTGTCAATCTTGCAGATTTCTCAGTGATGAGATGTCAATTTTTGCTCAGGAGAGACCACCACATTGTCAAGACTGACAGCACATCAGTAAAAAGGCCTATGAAAATGCACTCGGCTTATCTGTTGCAATTTCTGTGTGGGTATTGTTTTAGAGGCAGTTTCCCTGCACTGTGATTTACACCCTTATAGATAGGCTAGGAACTATTATGAGCTGTGTCCTCATCATTTGAGATAGAATGCCCTGTTCAAGCAGATGTGATAGTAGCGTGGTATCACATGCGCTATGTCTCTGTTCTTACCCACACTTCCAGACAAAGAGCACAAAAAATTTTGTAGTGGAGAAGGAGCAAACCAAATAGTCAAAGCTGTTTGTTGCCTTTTCTGTTGATAATTCTGAAAGGTGAGGACAGACACTGTTGTACTAGTTTTCCCATGCAATATGATTGCAACACTAAAAAGAAGCTGTGCATTTATCTTGGGAAGGTGAAAGTAGTTTTGTGATCTATCTTGGACTTAGTTCTAATTTTACCATGACTGCGTGATCACAGGTTTTTGCTCATTACTGTAAGAATGGAGTTTATTCCTTTGGCTTCACCAAAGAAATCCGTGTGTATGCACAGCCACGTTCTCGTTTTTGAACAAAAATCTTTACCCAAACAGGCTCCTGTCCACTTGACCCCGCTCTTCCCACTGCCCATAGGGAAGAGAAAAATCACAGCAAATCCTAGTGCCGCCTGAGGCACTCCAGGGCTGTGTCCGGGGTGACAGGGACACGGACGGAGGGGGCCGGGCTGCGGGGACGGGCTGCTGTCCCGGGCCGACCCGGGCGGGCCCTGGGCGGCTGCGGCCGAGGGCTCCTTCCCTCCCCTGCCGTCACCTCACTGCCGCCGCCCCCGGGCGGGGGGAGCCGCCTG
>VWZN01005856.1:88984-117867 GCA_013396955.1 Regulus satrapa | reverse complement strand
CGTTCCCGGGACACGCAGGTGAGCCGCGGGCTCGGGGCAGCGGCGGCGTTCCCGGGACACGCAGGTGAGCCGCGGGCTCGGGGCAGAGGCGGCGCTCCCCGCGCCGGGCGCGTCCCCTGCCCCGGCACAGCGCATCCTTTCCCCCGCAGGCTCCTGCCGGAGAAAGCCGGGCTTCCCGCCGAGTCGCTGCCATGGCCTCCGTCCCCTCCGCCGGATGCCTCCTGGCCAAGAACCAGTACTACAGGAGTGAGTGCTCGGCGGCGCCGGGAGCTGCGGGCTGTCCCCGAACGCGCCCCTCTTCCCTTCTCTCGCCTCGTCCCTTCTCTCTGCCTGGGGGGCGCCTATGGAGGAGGAAGGCTGAGTCCCCCGAGCCTCTCCCGAGAAAGTGGCCGGGTTGTTGGCACTCGGGAAAAGTGTCAGAAAGTGTTTTGTGTGATGTCTGGATGAGCTGGAGGCGGAGTTGGCTTTGCCTAATAGCTTTTAATTTCTCAGAATTTTTAATATCGCAGAACTTTAGTTTCAATGACCATCTGCTTCTGGCTATTAATCTACTTAAAAAAAAATCACTCTATTTAAAAGTATTTAATAACTAATTTAATGTTAATTTAATAATTATGGGGTTACCATATCATATAGATACATGTATAGATTTAATTATAAAACATGACCTAGAATAAGTGCTAACCTAGCAAGTCACAGCTTCTACCTGTACTTCCTACTTACATCCTATTTACTTTGCAAAATTAGACACAACACAAAAACACAAAATCAATTCACATTTTTCTTTCTAAATATGTGAAGTAGTCACTGCTTTGAAAATACATGCTGTGTATTAAGATTCCTAGGTCCAGGATGGATGCTGGTGCAAATGTAGTATTTAGTTGTGCAATAAGGGAAAGCATAGCAATTGGGTTGTTGTGGACTTGAATGTTTAAGGGTGGACTTGCTTGTCTTGACAGCAGTGTGGCCGTGAGCTTAAGTTTTGTCAGCAATTTCTATGAAAGGTATGCAGACAGATCTCATTATGCTTTTAAGAGAAGTGTGAGTAGAGCGAGAGAGAAACTGATAAAAAGTTCTTATGAAAACAACCGTAGTAGAACAATGTATATAATATCAAATTTACACTCTGTGGCTCAGTGAAATTGTTTCCTCTGGGGCAACAGCATGTTTGAAAAACTTCTGACATATAAATAGTGCATTCTCTCAAAGCATCTTTTTTTCATTATTTGTGTCTATTTTCCACAAACAGCAAGACTGAATTCAGAATCCAGTGTTTCTTCCAGCTCCTCCAGCTGTTTGGATGCTGTGAACATCATAGACCAGGACAAAGCATCACATGGTATTACTCCCTTCTTTGAAACACTTTTCAGTTTTTCCTGTTATTCATCCAGTGTCTAATGTTGTTGGCTTTTCTCCTTTGGCAGGGTTACCAGAGTTAATTGATAAATACTGGTGGATAAAAAGCTTCTTCCATAGTGAACCCTCTCCACCAACTGTTGGCAGAAAAACACTTTCAGCAAGCAGGTGAGTCATGTTTTCAAAACGGTGTGGATAACTTACTTGATCTGCCTTCCTTTTGGTGAAAGTGTTAGTAAACAAGTCATAATCAGCTTAAACCATCTGGCGGGGTGCAATGTTGTTTTGATGATTTAAGTAAAATATACATCAAGTGTGAGGCTATAGAACCTTTCCTTGTTTTCATTTTAACGAATGAACTCATGAAACTTCACATTATGCAGGTTGTAGTGCCTGCTTCACACTTATGGTGATGTTTATTTAATAATCTACCTATAGAGCTTGCACAACAATTTATACAGTTTGGCCAATTTACTTTCTGTTAAAATGCTGATATGAATGCATTCAAAATTACTTAGGCAGATAAATAAATACATTTGAGGTAAATACAATGAAAAATCTATTTATAACATTTTTATATCTATTTCTGCAGCACCAACAGTTGAAAAGGACAGCATTATGGTTTTCTGACTGAGATGTTACGTACAGACTTGTTTTTCCAAGAGGCTTGGGGTCTTCCTAATGTCTGGATTCAGCTGCAAGAAGAAAACAAAACCTTTAAGAGAGTGGAAAAGTGTATTTTCGAAATATTTGTCAGTAGCTGAAATGATATTACTTAATGGACATATCCATGGCCTACAATTTTCTTTCCAGATTTGCCATAATTTGTGATGTCTCTCTAATGAGATTTTCCAGGAGAAAATATCCTGATGACTTACTTAAATAATTAGAGAAAAGTGACAGTAAAAATAAGATGTCATAGGTTTAGGAGGAGGATGTGTATTGAATGGCTTTGCAATGGGTGATACAGTTTAGTTGCCTTTAAGGTACCAGCTCTATGGGCACTCACACCGACGTAAACAAGATTCAGATCTATAATCCAGAGCAGGACTGCTGTGTGGCATGTGTCTTTTATCCAGTATTTGTGTACCAGTTACAGGGTGTAGGTTTAAATAATGCTTGTCAATAGCTTTGCTTTTAGAAAGCCCAATTGTATGAACAAGCAATAATCAGTTTGGTTTCTTTGATCAAGCAAAGTGCATAGAACCCAACTTCAAATACCCAGGTACCACTTTCATTCTTGCCTATGTGTGCTGGTATTTGAGGACAGAATAGAGGAGATGCACAAGAAACCAGTAATCCTAATGGAAATTTCCTCTTCCAAGGAGAAGAGCAACTTTAACCAGAGTTGATACTTCTAGTTAATTTTAGATTTCTTTCCTTTGTTGTGGCTTAAAGACCTACTTGTTCCTAAGTGACTAGTTCTATCAATATTCTGCTGTCTGGCAGATTAGTTATGGGGGCTAGATCTGGCAAAGGATTTCACTCAAAGTAATCACATTATTGTTATCCAAGAGTACCTTTGTCATGCTCTTGAAAGGGACTGTAACATTGCAGTGCTGAAGACTAAATGAAGCTAATTAGTATAACAATTGTTCATTCGAATGGACATGACTCAAATGCATCAAGGATTATGGAAAATAGCAAGTATTTGGCTGGATGATAACACTTGTGACAAGTATATATGCAACGTTTTGATGTACTGCCATTAAACCTGCTGGGTATTTGTCCATCACTGGATGAACTAACAGTAGCAAACATTAATGTAGCCAACATCCTTTTATTATAGGTTAATGGTTGTCAGGCATAGCATGCATGTCATGCAGTTATGCATGAATCTAAGGTGTATCAAGTGGCTGCTTCAGGGAGTTTACAGTCTTGGAGGAGGCAATATAATGCATGGCAGACCACAACAGAAAAGAGCAAAACTTTAAAAGCATGATTTCAAGGGTTTTTAAATTGACTTGTGTGTTACTCTACTGCTATTGTATAGTTTCATCTTTGTTCTCTAACTGTACAGAATGACCTTTTTTATACTAAGTTTTTTTTATTAATAAATGTTTAATCAATATTTTGTCTGACTTATTTTGACTTCCAAAAACAAACTGATGTTCCATGTTGCCTGTGATGGACTTGCTATGTGGGTTTGTGTTTTCTTTTTTGAATGTGTATTTATTTTTCCTTTTTTAAAACAAAGTATTTGAAAAATTTGAGAGCCCCTCAAATGTCTGGTTGTCTGTGCATCACATTCTTCCTTTAGTCACCTCAAGGTCTGATGTGACTTGGAAAAGGAGTGCAAGCTAGAAAAAAGCCTCTAACACCTATTTCTGTAAGGCCATGTTGTAAAGGAAGAGGGAAAGACAAAAACACCGTTGCAAGAAGGTGACTGTAACTCTTTGAAGATGCCTGGAATCACAGAAGAAAGAGACGATATAGCCTTTTTATTATTATTCATGTCAATTACCAGATTCAGGAAACACTGTGGAAAAAGAAGTGGCAAGTCCTCCATATTATTCATGGAGCTTAAGCTGTTTCTGTCCTTATAAAGCCAAACTTGGGGTGCAAAACAGGCTTAAAGAGTTGATAAGCTGTTTAAACCCCCCACCCCCCTCAAACCAAAACACAGTTATTTTTCAGGGAGTGGTGAGGGGAGGAAGGCTGCATTGTGTTTGCTTTCATCTGCTTAGGCCCTGTGAACAGCTTGTTTTTGTTATGGCATCAATGTGATAGAAGCCTCTGCTCTAGAGAGGCATCCTCATGCCATCCACATCCTCTTCTACTGTGATCAGCTCAGCATTTGGGCAGCACCCCTGCCAGCTCATAGTGATTTGTGCCAGTTTTTCAAAGTATGCAATGAACCAGCTCCAATAATTAGTATTGAATGTAGCTATAACTCCTGAGAGGATATGGGTAAATGGGACATGGAAGTGCTTGCAAACAAAGGGCTGCAGTTTTTCACATCTCAGTAATAGGGAAATGTTAGTTTTCTTGATTTAAATGCCAATTCAATGCACCTTTGAGAAGAAGGGAAAGCCAACATTTAATTGATTTAAAGAGAAGCTGAGATAAATAGGAAGGGGAGGCTGTATTATATAGTTCAAATGCTGCTTAGAATATGGAAAACAGGAAAATAGTGTGAGTTCATATGCCAGGCTAGGCAAGACAGATAGAAATGTTTGATCAATGATTAATTGTACTAGAAAAGAGACATTTTTTGCCTTTTGCTGTTATAAGGTCTATAAGTAGAGATCTGTTTTAAGTTAATCTGTATAGTGTTATCCATCTGGAAAAAAGTAATCATTAGACACAAGAATTTTGCCAGCATGTAAAATACTAAGTTAGTTAAACTATGATAGCCAAATTAGGAATGGAGAGCTGGCCTTGAGAAAGAATTTTTTTTTTTTTCTTTACTACAAGCACACACATATATATATATATAGCAATGATACTTAATAACATACTTCCATTTCATTCCTAAAAGGAAATTTATGTTATAGTGTCCTGGTTCTAGTAGTATCCTATTTAAAAGTCAAAATAGAAGAAAATTCTTGTACCATTTGTTTTGGTTTAAGAAGGATGACATCTGCCTGTTCTGCATGTTTAGAGGGAGAAATTGATAATAAATTTTTTTTTTTTTCCCAGCTGTTGTTATTAGGAAGAAATACTGTAAATTTACATTTCTTTCCTACAGTTTCGTCACCTGGAGGTGAGTTAAGCAATACTGCATATTGTGGGTGGACAATAGTGAGGATTAACTCTAAAGACTGTAGCTATTTCAGTGAAATGGGATTTTCTGGAATAATTTGTAAACTTGCTTTTTCTGCAGAAGCAAGAATGATAAATGGATCAAGATAAATACCATAGGTTTTCAGTATAAAAATAGAGATCAAATCTAACAGCAAATCAAACTAATTTTGAGTTCTAAGGAATAAGTAATTTTTTTTTTTTTGTTTTTTTTGTTAGAGTTACTTCTCTTTGTCATATTACCATATTCTGATACTTGTAAACAATTGCAAATCCCTCCTCTTTTTAAATTTTTTTTTCTTCATGATCTTAAATAATAGTTCATTATTTCTTCTTGAAAGCAGACTCTCTGTTCTTGTCACTTCTCAACTCTTCTATGAAGGAAAACCCAAGCAGAGTTTACTCAGACATTTCTACCAGGATTAATATTGTTTGCTAAACATTTCTCGGGTTATTGCACATACAGCTGGTGACTGACAATTTTGACCATGACCATGTTCATTGCCCTGGCTGACTCTTCATTGATGAAGAGATTCTGTCAGATTTCTTTTGACATGCACTCTTTCATGTGCCATTTATGCTTTTCTGGCAGTAGCAGATGTGAAATATACTTTTTGTAATCACTGGCAGATAGGTTTTTGGAAAAGAAAGAAGCTATCACTACTAAGGAAGAGAATCAGATCAGTGTTTAGGGAGGATGTTGGGGAAAAGCAAATTTTTTTCCTTTCTTTCCCCACTTCCATCCCTTTCAGAAACTGGAGAAAGAAATTGCTGTTTTCCAGCCCATTGACAAAGGAGAAGATTCAGCTCCCACTTACAGTACTTGATGGTGTGTTCAGAGACACTCTATTGACTTTTTCTCAAAAATAAAATTATAAAAGTACTTGTAATCAAAATGACAGAATGTCATCTGGACAGAGATATAATGTTAGAGCAGCTTATAAAAGAAATGAAAAAGGGTCTGTACATTTAAAATTTGCCTTTCTTAGCTATGTCAACCACAGTGTCTCCTTAAAATTCAACTATCAACAAAATTAATTTTCATTTATACCTGTAATACAGAAGACATAATTTCACTTCGCTTGTTTAGCTGAGGTAACACCATTGGGTGCAAGATAAAGCTGTTTTATCAGTTTGTATAGGGGAACCAAGATACAGCTGGATTCCAACCATGCTATGGGGGACATCTCCAGGACAGACTGAAGCCTGGATGTCCAGGAGAAATCCATCAATACAGGAAACAGCTTTTCAGAAAGGTATTCAGATTTTGTTTCCCTTTCCTTTTGTTTTGTTTTCTGTCACTCTTTTTTGCAAAAAGTGAAAAAACACTTCTTCCTGTCTTTGAAGTAGTCAGGGATGGAGACTGTAAAACAGCCTAAAAGTAAAGTAAAGTTTTTGGGGTTTTTTTTCGGTGGTTGGTCACCTTCATCTCTAAAGTTCTTTCCCACTAGCACTGACTTTAGTTTCTCTGTGAACAGCAGATCAGGTGCAGTCAGAAATGCACAGCCTAAATAACAAGTCAAGTTTTAAACTGCTGACTCCACCTTCTCTTCAAGGATCTGTTTGAGGAGGTTGCCTCATTTTGTTTAATATCCAGCTACATCGACTTCAAGAAGTATTTCTGCACTGTGGAAGTGGATCAACAGGTGGAAGCATCTGGAGATGTGTTTTTTGCTTCTGTGAGTCAAAGCTAGAAGCCAGGCTCCCAGAGTATCTTTTGTACTCTAGTTTACAGACTATTGCTAAATGAGCCAAATGAGAAGGAAAAACATAATGGTGCAGTATTGACATGGCATCAAAATGTTGGCCAGTTTGAAGTCTTGGATCCTGAACTGCCACTCAATTAACTTTTAAATGAAATTTAATGAGTAAAATCCTTAGTATCTCAAAATTTAATATGTTTAAAGAGTTCTACTTGTCACAACTAAATACCTGTTGAAATAATACAAGAACTCATGTTTTTGATATTTAAATTTAAAATAACTTTAAATCCTCTTTTTGATAAAATGTATTGCACAATTTTTTTGTTGTTATTTTAATTCTGTTCTTACACATTATTACATTATATAAAGAGTAACTTCTTCATCTTGGGAAAAAAGCCACTTTACATTTAGAGTAAAATTTTGTAACTTATGAAAGGTTCTTACAATAAACTTCATTTGGATATCATATATCTTTCTAAGAAACTATAAAAGTCACGTTTCTCTGTTTCATAATAGTCCAGAAGTGAAAGGATAATACTAGGGGTAAAATACACAATGAAATAAGTTACTTGAAATAGATATTTTCCCAACATATTTTAAGCAGGTTAATTTAATGCTCCAGCACTGACTCACCAAATACTTAAACTCAGATGAAATCTGGAACTACCATAGCATCACACTGACAGGATGCGTTAGAGGCTACACAATTTCTCCATGGCAGAAACAGATTGAGTGGAGTACTGAATGCAAAAGGCAAGGTAACTGTATGTTGTATGTAGCAATACCTTCACATTCTGTCACAATAAAACGCCTGCCTGCAAAATACAAAATCAATTTGTGAAAAAGTCAAAACAAAACAAAATACTGCAACAAAACATCCTCCTTCACATTTTGTGCTTTCCAGAGATATATTTTTCTTGATGAAGTATTACTTCCTTTGTATTTCTTTCTAATATGGTTGCAGAAAAAAAAACCAATACAAAAACAAACAACAAACAGAAATACATTTTGCAAATAAATTGCTGGTTATGCTGGTAGTTCTACTTGGGGTTATAATTATTGTTTTATTTTTTTTCCCATTACTGTTTAATGTATTTAGTGGGGAAGTTTTTTCTCTGTGTGTCTGCCATTGTACTGTGAATTTAACTTTTTTTGTCGAGAGGGGGCACTTTTATAATATTAACACTTTTAAACACCTACTCACCACTAAAATAGAGCTCCAGTAACTAAGCCAGTCAGCTCAGACCTTCTGAGATAAATGTGCTTAGGCTGAAATTCTCTCATGTAAGGATTGACTTTCATTCTGCATTTTTACAACATAGCATTGGATATTAATCTTGAAAGGCATCAACTGCTTGGCATTATAAAATTATATAAGGCTTTTATGATTAATTCTGAAAATGGATGTCCCTTCACTTCTCTTTGGACATTAAAGCATCTGCAGCATTTGAAAATATGCAGAAAGCAAAAGTGCTTTTTGTAATAAAAAAGTTCAAACTCATTGATGATGAATTTGAAGCAAAAAAAGGCTGAAACAACAAAAAGGATCACAAGGTGGATGGTTGTGATAGTCATTCACACCTACCTAAAACCCTAATTATATGTAAGGATCATTATGGCTCAAAGACTCACAGAGTTTAAGTTGCTACCCATGCTCATTCACTCTTCTGTCCTCTCCCCCTGTTTTTCTCTGCACTAATTAAAAAAAATAAAAAGCAAATGCAAGAACAAACATAATTTTAGCACCTACACAGAAATAGGAAAATGAGACAGAAAGGACAGTCAGGGCCGACAGCAGTTCTTTTAAGCCCCAAACGGATCAGCCTATCTTTAGGGCATACATCTTTCTGCTTCTGGTTAAAGAAAAAAATAAGCCAAACATCCCCCTGCCTGCCCCATCTCAACCCCAAAGCAAAATTATTTTACTGTGGCCAAGAAATAATCTAGGCCATAATAAAAGCTCAGAAAGACCAGGCCCTCATATCATTCATACTGAGCCAACTCTAAAGAAGGAAAATGGACTGAAAGAAACCACAATGTGGCTGTAAAACAGGGGGCGGGACTGCAGCACAATCTTTTACCTCAATAAAACCTTGACTTTTAGGCTGAAAAATAGCATCCCTGAAATGTGTTGACAGGATATGTTCCTGCGGTGGCTAGTGGGAGTTTTGTTCAAGACCTCTTTTATGGGCTAATCTTCTCAGAAATTGCTTCCCTTGTCGCAATGTTGTACTGTCCCTCCCTCATCCCTGCCCCCCCCCAGTTTTTTGCACATGTTACATTGAAGTGGATGAAGTCTTTATGAGGCATGTGGTGATAGGCTGTAGCCAAGAAAAAGCTCCTTGAGAAATACCCCATGTGTGCATTTAATTCAAAATATTGTGAATTTCAGGGAAAACACTTTTTTTTTTTTCTTTAATGCAGTATTTCAGTGAAAGAACAGAAAATATATATCAAAACTTCAAAATGCTGCTCATAACAATGGCTTCTACAAAACGCAGTAGGAGGAATAACCTGAATTTAACACTGACCTGTGACGTTAGAGAGAGCAAGAGTTTTACTAACCTATGAGAAAGCAACATTAAATGCTGCAGTAAACTGTATATGGGGCCTAAATTCTCTCTTCTTTCCACTAAAGAGCACTAACAGCAATGTCTCTAATTAGACCAGAACCATCACATAAGGAGGCTGAAAATCGGAAAGGAGTTTGAATAAACCAAATCCTGATGGGCTGCAGCAGATTATCGGGAAGAAAACCTACAGGTTTATCTGGGGTCCTGACAGAACATAACAAATAGCTTGGCCCGGAACCAGTGGAGGCTGTTCATTATTTTACAGTAAAACAGTCAGGAGTATTTATTTATTTATTTATTAAGTCTGATGAGCATTTTAGCTGTAGGGACTGGAACCTCTAATAAGCTGAAAATTATTGGGCAAATGGATTCTGGGAGATTGATGTTGTTAGCTTTTAGCTCCTGAGAATTTATATCCAAAAAAAAATTAATAATAATAGTAATAATAGTAATAATAGTAATAATAATAATAATAATAATAATAATAATAATAATAATAATAATAATAATAATAATGTATTATTGTTATTTTGGTATGATTTAGTTAGTAATTATCAAATTTATTATCTGAAGTTAATTTTTATTTATATGATTTGCAATTTGAGGAATGACTATGCAATGTATGGAAGAATATAGGTAAGGACATATTTTTAGTAGAGTTTCAGCTATTTTGGTATCCATTTAGTTGATGAGAGGGATGCACATTCAGTGTGAAGAGACAAAAGACAATTTTATGGTGTCTTTTCAGGATTGAAAGGAAATTTCAGTTAATAAACCTCACTCCCATTTCCCTGATGTGGAATGACCTAGAAAGGGCACTGCTTATGTTTGTCTGCTGAAAGAGTGTACTACAAATAGTTCATCTTTCATAGATCCTCATATCAAGAAATCCAAGTGCCTCTAGTCTTACATAAGTCACCCAGGACACTACAGCTGAAGTTACTGTGCTGTGACTTGCTTAACACTGTTCTATAATTAGTTAGAAAGTCAATTCAACATTTATTTCAAGTGTATGAGGGAGAAGCAACTTCATGAATAGATAATAGAGAAGGCATACATTGTCTGAATGCATTAGTTTAAAAAAGTTTTCTTAAATTACTGTTTTATTGCAGGTGTACATTTGAAGATCCTAGATTATTCCATTTGCAAGTCAACACTTTATGTGCATTACACTTGTATTAAATTATTATGCCTCAGTGAAATAAAGGCCCTCATCCCCGGTGCTTCACTTTTATGAGCCTCCTACATTAATGTGCGTAAAGGCACATGGGAGTGAAGGAGAAAAAGAATTCTTTGTACTTTCAGTGTTTATTGAACCACATATTTTGGGTCATCTCAAAGAGTAGGCACAATTTGAGCAGTAAAAACATAAGCAAAATCTCTCTTTTGAGAATTTTCTTTTGAGACTTGCCAAAATTTCCTTTATTATTGTCTAATTATTCCTGCTTTCCTACAAAACATGAAATGAGGACACAAAGAGTTCTCAATTTGTGGGGCAGTGAGGGGCTGTTTCATTAACTGTACATTAAAAAAATTAACAGAATTCCAGACTTGCAGTCAGTATTTAAAGACAGTGACAGTCAGAAATGTTTGAGAAGGGAGAAACAGGAACTGAGAAGATAGGATGAAAACACTCTGCCTTCAGGTTTCTTCTTTTTATGGTTCTCTGCAAATTCAAGTGTCTGTTTGTTATAAATGGATTGTTTTCCACATTATAACTGTTATACTCTTGCCAGTTAATACTCTGTCTGGGCAGGAATGAGAATAGTTAACATCAGTGCTTTCTAACATAAGGACCTAAAAGTTTGATTCAAAACCTAGTATCAGTAGATGCAAGTTTTTTCTGTCGATATCCACCAAAATGTTGTTGAAAAATCTATATAAATATAAAATAAAGCATCAATGCTATCTTACTAAATTAAAACCTCAGTATTTCTAGAAATGATTTAGAAGTTTTATAGACAGACACACTTGTCAGGATTTAACCCCATCTGGCAGCCAGTCCCTACAGAGCTGCTTGGTCACTCCCCAAACCAGCAGGGAAGGACAAAAGGCAGAAGAAAACTTGTGAATTGAGATAAAGGAAGTTTAACAGGGAAAACAAAAACCATGAACAAGCAAAACTATACAAGGAATTAACTCACTGCTTCCCATGGGCAGGCAGGTGTCCAGCCATCTCCATGACAGCAGGGCCCCATCATGTGTAATGGTTACTTGGGAAGACAAATTACATCACTTCAAATATCTCCCCCTTCCTCCTTCTTCTCCCCAGGTTATATACTGGGCATGATTCCATGTGGTCTGGAATATCCCTTTAGTAGGTTTGGGTAACTTGTTTTCTCTGTCTCTTCCCCACTTCCCACACACACCTACTTTCCTCACCAGCCTGGCAGTACAAAAAGCAGAGTTGGCCTCATCTCTGCGTGAGCCCTGCTCAGCAACAACAAAAATGTCTCTGTATTATCAACCCTGTGCTCAGCACAAATCCAAAACAGAGCCCTATACTAGCCACTGGGAAAAAAGTTAACTCTACCTCAGCTCAAAACCAACACAATACTCCATAATGCTCCTTAAAGAGTACAGATTGTGTTTATTGAAATACAGTCCCTCCCCCTAAAATTATCAATGCAGTGTTCAGCATTTCCATAGAAACTCTTATTAGCATATACTAACTTTTTTGGCTGTGTAATCTTCAAACTGCAATAGCATTCTTCTTTCATATAAAATGGGTCATTCATAGAGCAATCTATTTAATTTTGTAGTTCTCCCTCTTCAGTCTCATATCACAGAATCCCAGAATAAGCTGGGTTGGAAGGGATCCACAAGGATCATGGAGTCCAAATCCCAGCCCTGCATAGCACCACCCCCAAGAGCTCCACCACGCTCCTGGGAATATTGTCCAAATGCTTCTTGCACTTTGCCAGGATGGTGCTGGATATCAAACCATCAAAGTGCCATTTATGATGCCTTTGTCAGGGTCTGTAGTAGAAAAGTTTATCATCAAGGACACCGTGATGTTTGCATTTCTGCAGGGAAAATTGTTTCTGAACATGCTGTATTCTTACACAACAGCCTTTTTTTTCCTAGAAGATTGCTACATTTTAGAAAAAAGAAAAGCATTGTCATGCAAGTTTTTGTGTGCACACATCAATTTATATTTAGAAATTGCCATACATTGTATATTTTAAAATTATTTTCATTTTTTGAAATATAGCAGTAATATTAAACCCAGTAATTTTATATTCATTATAATGCTCATGCAAGAATTAACATATTAATTAATTTGAGCTGAGCTTCAGACTAAAACAAAATTTTACATTGCTATGTAAAATTACAATTTCCCACGTGGTATATATTTTAAGAGCTATAAGTAGCAAGCATTAATGTAATGACAACTTTCAAAATGACTTCTACTAAGCCAGCTGAAAATATACAAAATTTACCTTCTCTTTTACTGATAAGGTGATATAACAAAATAATTTTGTGGATGAAATTTCCTGCATTATGGTCCTCACATACACACCAGGTTCAGAATCAGGAATCAAACTCAGTTTAGGCTGCTCTTCCACCAAAGGCATGTTGCTTTAGTTTCTAATGATTGATTAAGCAGGCCTATGCATATGACATCCTCCTTTCATATCTATCTAATCCCTTGTGGCTTCAGGTTCCGTCAACAAATTAAAGTTCCCCTCAGTAAATCAAATTAATCAGTGAGTCAGAACATCAGAGATGTTCCCAGTATTATGCATGATTGCTAAGACATGCATCAAACATTGTAGCAAAATCTGCACTGCTGTCTCCAGAAGTAGCAATGATCTGAAGTCATAAGATCATAATTTGGAAAACTGCTATCTGTGTCAGAATAATTAACACCAGCTCTGTCAGCCCAAGATGTTTTCTATTTCCCTTACCTGATGATAATAACCTGTGTCTAAAGCCTCTCTGCTTTCCTCAAGATTTTATCTTATTCCCACTAAAATAGTGATTATGATCATAGTAATGACCATAATAGAGACCTCGCTTCCAGGCCCCTTGAAGAGGCTGTCCCTGTAAGAAAATATATTTCAGGAAAGACAAATCATCTTGGTACAATTTTGCATTTAAAGCAGGTTTTGAACTTTACATTTTTATTCTTAAAGAGATGCTTATTCTTGAGCATATAATTTGCCTTTACATTTACCATATGCCCTTCCTTCTTGTACAGTTCTCATGTTTAGGACAATTCAGCAAAAATAAAAATCAATCAAGTTGCCAAGGTGGTGAATTTTGCTAGAAAACTTTTATAATGGAAGTTACTTTTGTTGGTGGGTCCCAAGAATTTCTTCTGCTGGGTTTAAATGGTGTACCATACTGGAAAAAGAATCAACAGGTAAAACGAATACGTAGAGTAGCAGTCCCTGGGATTCACTCTTTGACATAGTTTACTCACGTGCATTTGTTTTTAGTGGCCTAATATATCATTATTCTTCTTTTCTTTATATATAGGCTTTTTCATTTTCCTTTTAGAATTAATTCAGTATGATAATGGGCATTTTGTTTATTGAGCCCTTGTAATTCCATACATGGATTTCTGAGTGCGTGTGCTAACAACAGCTGCAGGGATGGCCAGTTTTTATGAAAATAGATCACTGAGGAGCCAACGTGCCAATTTCAAGTACTGCAGGTGTTATAAATGGAAGTGAGAACAACAACCAATTAAAATAACTTCCCATTGCCAAGCCATCTCCCACCCTAAGAGGATTCTAAAGCACATTTTGCCCTAGAAAAAAAGGATGTTGTTTGCTATTTTTCTGTGCAGTTGAATTACAAATTACTTCTTCAACATAAACTGGATGGGAGAAAAGTAGATATGTGGGATATTGGTACCCAGACATGATTTTAGTAAATAGACAAAAAGTGTTCTATCAACAGCTGATTATGGCCACTAATTCCTATTTTCTACTATACACTAGGTCCCAGTAATGTGCTCAGAGCTATGCAAAATGCAGTTGCTGCCTACTTCTTAAGGCTGGGATTCAGACAGTTTAATAGTAAGAAGGAAATACCAGTGCAAAATGTCTAGATGTTAGAGAGAAAATGTGAAAAGAAAAATAAAAGTTGGAATGATTTTGTTTTAATTCCTTATTTCTGTATTGCTTCAGTGGAAAATGCCACATAGCTTTTTAAAGACAAAAAATGTTTTATAACCTTTGCAGAAGATGTCACTTCTAGTGATGTCATGCCCTCATTTGTTTTGATGAGCTGAATAATGTGATTTTCAGACAGCCATTTAAATTCTCCCAGGTGAGATGATAGCTGTCCAATTTACTCAAGTTTCCACTCAGTATATGGCTTACAAATAATTTATCAATGATAATATAAATCAATTATATTTCTAACTGCCTTTTAACAGATGAAAATATATAAACAAATGTCAAACTTAGTCCATATTTCCTAATTATTTATGGACTCATTCTTTTAAATGGCTGTGATTTGCATATCAAACTTCTGAATTCGAGCCTGAAGGAGCACTGAACCATGGTCCATGGCAGAGGAACCATGCCTGAGTAAACAATGTGCCTGATGTCCATGGTTCTGGTTTGATACATTATTTCACTATTTTTCTAGAACTTCTGTGGGTTTTTTCCCTGGGATGTTTATGCCAACTTTATATCAGGATTTATGGCAGTTAATTTTTGCATCTACCACTTTCTTAAGCTATGAGAAGACATAGGAGTGAAATATGTTCTCACTGAAATCTCAACCAATAGCCTATGAACAGAGTTTAGGTGAGAACTAATTCTGAGTTTTCCTCAGAGTTTAGTGAGAACTCTTTATGCAAATCAAATTACTTTTGAGACAGCAAAGTCCGTGCATTTGATGGAAGATAATTTTACCCAGACTTTTTTCAGCATATTAATCACACATAGTTCCATAAAATTAACATGCAATGTCTGGATTGTCTTTAGGAGCTCAATATTAAATTTTGCAAAAGTCACTTTTTAAGATACAAAATGAAAGCTAAAGAACAATAAAAAATCCTTTTTCTGAAAAATGTGAAGAATAAAACATTAGATTAGTCAAGGCACATCTGAAGGAGAAAGCTGTAGTCATGAATTATTAGTACAAGAAAAGCAACATTTTCTCCCTTTTCTTAAAAGTCAGTTCAGCTCACACATGATCATAAAGTGACTCCTATATTTCTTAATTTTTGACAATTCTGAGTTGCAGCAGGATGGAAACTTCTTTTAACACAGAGGGATATTTGTTCGTACGATAATTTCTCCATTGTTTTATTAAAAAGTAATCAATGTAGGAAAAGATACTTTAAAATTTAGACTGAAGAACTTTATTCAAAGAATTACATTTTGCCAAACGTTGACTTGAATGGGTTTGGCTGTCCTGTCTATCACTGTTGATTGTACAGGGAGCCTAGGGAGATCAGTTTTACTGAAAGCAGTGGGCTAGGTGTCCAAAGAAGTAGCAACAGACTACCTGTGCACAACAGCAACAGAGAAATTTGCAACAAGACAAATGAGAAGAAGTCTCAAAAAGGAGACAAAATACGCACTTTATATTCAGTTTATACACAATTTTCAATTTCAGCTGCTTCTAAGCTTCTTAAATACCTGCTTATATCACAACAGCATTGTAGAACTCTTCAGAAGAGGTATCATGGGATCTACTTCCGTTTTATTTATATATAAGCAAAGAGAATGTGATACCCTCACTGTTGGCTCCATTATGTTTTGCCCAGAGTTGTGCTGAGTGAGACACAGGTCTCTCCTGCAAGGTTTAGTGGACAGAACTGATGGTGGAGATAAAGAAAGAATAATTTGGAAATTAATCTTCTTTTAAGATAAATCAGTTTTAGGGAAACGCATTTCACCAGACGTGCATCAGTGGTGGTGTGTCCGGCCATAGATTAATGCTGAGCAAAGATGACTTGTTTTAAGAGACATTAAATGCAACTTGTCTGGACCTCAGTGGTTGTGAGTGGATACCAGATGACAGCACAAGAAACTAAGAAGTTAGTTAGCTTCAAGTAAACTAAAATGCCATGGCAGTACAACAAAACAAATGGAGAAGGATTAAGCAATCTCTATTCACTTGATAATTGCAAGAAACAGTTGTCATAAAAATTAGAAAATCATAGACAGCTTTTTCAGAAAGCTCTTTGAAGTAGATATGGACTTCACAGCTACCCAAAAAGGAGAAGAGTAATCTTGAATATGTCTTATATATCTTGCATATTTCATACCTGCGAGCCCTCATTAAATAGGAAGAAACTAAGAAGTTAGTTTTGAGAGAAAATGTTCATCTTTTTGTTAAAAATGGGACATATCATCAAGAGAACTTGGAGCAACAGTGAACCAAATCCTCTGAGAAATAATTTGAGACTTTTTCCCAAGGATAAGGAAGCCCTGAACAGTAAGATTGATACCTCTATTTTCCCTGGAAGCATTTCCCCCTTTCTAATTAACAGCTGAGAGAGGAGTAAGTAGATTTCTTTCCATGTACCTTTTTTTCCTAGAGAAAAACATTAGTCTCATTAGTTACTGAACAAAAGAAAACTCGTGAAGCCGCCTACCTAAGGAGGCCTGAAACAGGCAGGTCACCACATGCTCCAGCACTTAAATTTAAGAAGTACTAACTCAGTGCTGCTGGAGATTTGGGAAAGAAGAGCCACAGAGGATCTTGGAAGCCTCAGAGAAGGGTTGAAAACAGTAAAGAGCAGTGTTCATATTAACTTTCTAAAGAGGTGATGGTCCAGCCTGACATCAAGAGAGAAAGGGGAATTGTGCAGTGGGGACTCAGAGACATGACACTGGAGAAAACTCTTCACCTCTCCAAGGGAGAAAGCTAATTAGCATTACAAATCTATGCCTATTTATGAGGTTCATCTCTTAGTTAAATTTACATGGGAAGATCTCAGTCTTCTACAGGGCAAAGGGGTGGAAGAACAGAATTTGAAGCATTTCTGCACTGTCTTGAACCACACAAGTTTCGACACCTGGTTTCTACACTGAAAATAGGAGTTCACTCCATGTTGCTACTGCTCATGAGGATCAGCTCATGCTGTTTCATGAGAATCAACTGTCTCCAGTCTTAAGAGTCCAGTGATAAAAACTTCTGAAGGGAAAAATCTATCATAAAACAGTTAGGAATTAACTGCAATTAACTGTGATTGCTGCAGAACTATTTCCATCTCCCATGCATGTTCTGCTGCAGCCTGAAAATATGAACTTCCATGAAATGTCACCTGCAAGAGGAATACAAAAAATTCATTGGGAAAAGGGAGAAACCTGTGTCCTGGCAGGGAAATCTGCCATTAGGAGGCAATAGAACTGAAAAAACACCTGGCAAAAGTAGGAAATGAAATTTTATTTATTTCTATACTATCTTTTCATCCAAATCTGGCCTTGTTGCACAGGCATTTGGACAAAGTGTTTTTTAAAAGGAAAAAATAATAATTTATTGGACTCTTGGAATAGGGTAACACTTGCATTGAGAACCAGATGTCTAAACCAGAATGACCGATGTCTGTCCAGTGGCGATAGGTGGTTCAACCAAAGGGATCCTCACAATTCAGCATTCAGCTGAATCCAGAGAGACTCCTCAAATTAACATTTTGTTCTGTCCTTGCAAGTCAGCTGACCATGATGCTGTGTGACCGTCCCAGTGTATGTATGACTTGCTGTGGATACATCCTAGCTACACACAAAACTTGCTGGAGCAGTTTCTGTTGGCTTTTACAAACATCTCACCTGTGCACAGTCCAACACTTCTGTAGTAGTGACACTTTGGGACACTCCACCATGGATGTGAATCAGCACATCTAGGAGAACAAATTGCGCCAGACACAGGGGAAGGTGCTGTGGGGCAGTAGAAATTACCAACTGTAGGGCTGCTGTAAGCATCAATCAAATATTTAATTATGAGGGGGTCAGTCAGTTTTCAGCTTGGTCCATTGCCTCAAGCTGATTTATTATCTCACTTATGCATGGGACTGGCTGGGAAAGTCTCAAACCCCTCAAGGAATTAAGTGTGCACAGGGTGTTCATAGGGGCACAGCACCAGAACCCAGCTACACCACAATTACAAAATAAGAGGAAACTATTTTTATGCTTTGAACTAATTTTCAACTAAAATCCCATAGGCATAGCTTGAGTATTTGGAGATCATATTTTCAAAATTAATGATAAATATTCTGCATACACTTGTGGTAAAATTTTTCTCTAATTTTTTTAGATATATTTCTACAAGTTTGATGAAAAAAGAGAGCTAAAAGAACTTCAAGTCTCTTGAAATACGTTAGAATAGGCAGAAAGTCTGTTAATTGAAAAAGAAAAATAAATATGGTATAATAGTTCCTATTTCTATAAAGGTTAAAGTAGTCAAAAATAAAACCAAACACCAATATTGATGTATTTGGAAGATTTCAAGACATGGAAGAGGAATCAGTTCAATTAAAATGTGCAACAAAAGAAAATAATTTATTTAATGAGACAAAAGTAATACAAAACTTTTTACTAATTCACAGATTTCTGCTGGAAATTAATGGCTTGCTTGCCTGTAAAATAATTAGAGGCATTGGAAATAAAGTGGGGTAAACAGCCCTGAAAGGGAGGAAACCAAAGAGACAACCAACTTCCACATCTCTGGTTTATGCAAACCAGCTGCCTCCAGGAAAAAGGGATTAACTGTGGACAGTAACAATAATGATTGCTATTTGCATAATTTTCTTTTTAAGATGAGAAACAAAAATTGTTTAAAATCAGTGAATATGAAAGCATATCAACTGCTCTTAAACTGTGAAGCAGCTCCTCAGGGCTATGTCATCATTTACTCAAGAATTAAAGAGTTACAAAAGTGGCAGAAGTAGAACAGCTGGCTTTCAGGATGTGGCTTGATGTTAGTGTAGGCATGGACCATGTCTGTACAAGACCCAAAGCACAAATCACATTAACTTGTTTATGTGGGCTAGAATACTATTGTTGCCTCCTGGTTCCATTTCTTTATGCAGTAAAGTATTGTATTGTTTTATCTGAAATATTTATAGTTGAATATGGTAGTGTTTTAACAGAATACTGTAATTTTCAGAACATGTGGTTCTATCATGCACTCTGAGATTAATTCTCAACAATCTCAGAATTATCATTTACCTTAAAAATTCTCTTTTGACTTGACTAAACTTCCAGTGATTATGAATTTGACTGCTACTAGTCCATGGTAACTTGTTTTGGATCTGAAGCTACTTTTGCCTCTGAAAAAGAGAGTGAAACTGTACCCCAAAACCTCCATGGATGTGTAGCCCCACGCTGTGTCTATGGAAAGTAACATTCTCAGCCTTTGCTCTCATTTGTGAACAGACTGAAGAGGATCAAACATGCTTTAGATCTGATGCCAAATACCTGGGATCATCGTGTTTTTAGTCAGTCTGCAGATGCTAAGAATAATTCTGGTTAAGCCCAGGTTATGATAAAATGGATCTCTTCTATAATTGATAGTAGAGATTTTTTAAGCTAGGACTCTTTAGGACTCCTTGAAAATTGCATGAGAACTTTCATGTAACAAAACTACATTAAGTAACATGGAAGTCATGCCATCCCTATATGCCCAAAAGATGCTAAAATGTTCATTTCAGTAAAATTTTGGATGAAACAATTTTTTCTTTTCTTTTTTTCCTCCAATTTCCCTTTACTTTGGAACCATTGACTACTCAATTGGTTTAGAAAAATATAATAACTTCAATAAGAGAAAGTAACTTTGTTTCAGTCTTCTTTTTTCCCCGTTCATTCATTTTCTAATCTTGGAAACGTCCAAAGGTTTTCTGTTATTCTTAGAGAGATTAAGATGCCTTTCTCAAGCGTATCCTTTTACTACTTAGAAAAAAATCTGGTTTAAGAAGAAATTAAATAGGTCCATTCATGATCAGTGGCTTTCTGGTATTCAGTATGTGAAACCAGAAATAGCTCATCATTTAATGGAAATTTGAAAATCTGAAGATGGGTAAAATGTGGGGTTTTTTCCTTAAAAAAAAAAAAAAAAAAAAAAAAAATTTTTCNAAAAAAAAAAAAAAAAAAAAAGCACTTCTGCTCCCAGAAATAGGTTTTGATTTTTTTTCTCCCATATATAAGGAAGCCCACTCCCACAAATTATTAGGGCTCACAGAACAAGATATGCAGGATCAGACCTTATGATTAATTCATAAGTTGCTATTGTGTTGGGTTTTCTTTCTAAAGTTAATTTGAATTAGAGTCTTTATTGATAGAAAAAGAAAAACTGATTTATTTTAAGCTAGCTTCAAAGTAAGTTTTTAGTTAAATGACTGGGGTTTTTTTCTCACCACAGTTTATCATCTCAGTTAATAAGCTGTGTGCATCTACATTAGAGATAATGAAGCACATTTTAAAAACAAATCTGACTATCGTTTCAATTTTGCTTCAGTCTTCTCTTGTCCAGACTCCAGGCTTCAGAATTCTATATAGACCTGAATGAAATCTCTAAATCTGAAAGTCTCCACCATCTATTCTTTGTCAGAGGTTGCTACAAACAGTTGAAGCTAAAAGTAATTATTATTATCCATAAATTAACTGAAAGGAGTTTATTTTCCACAGGCTTTAATATCATGTTTATTAGAGTATTTAAAAAATTGCTTGTAGAGCACTGCATGGGAATAAAAAAAAAAAAAAAAAAGAACAGAAAATCCCATTATTGGATCGAGCCTAAGCATTGTCATTCATGCAGAACCTAAAATTACAGACATATATATATATCAGAAATATGTAAAGAAGTTAACTGACTCTTGTAATTTGTTAAGACCATCTCCTTCGGAGCATTTGGGGTTTGGGGCTGTTCCATAGTAGCAGATGTAAAGTCCTTTTTCCCCTCAGTGAACTCTTAAATTAAAGAAAAAAAAAAAAATTAGACTATTTGTTATGAACTGCGCATGCTTGTTACTATATTTTGCCTTCAGAAACTTCTGACAATAATCATCACTTAATTAAGATAGAATTTTACTCTATCACACCCTGTATGTACACAATCCGTGTGCAGTATTCTTTAGGGTTTCTGAAAAAAAAAAAATCTCACTGCCACATGCAAGTAAAAACTTTAGAGGATTAAATAAAACAGAACTGTTGGCTTATTTTAACTCAGTGGCATCACTACTGAGCTGTGAAATTACTGAATTAAAGGAAATTTAAATATACCATGATGCCTGTACGTGTCTTTATTCATCTAGCCAATCATATGCTTAATGATCAGGAGCCATTAATAGGAATATTCTCTCTGGAAGAAGCAATCACTATTATTTAGTTTATATACACCATAACTGCTCCACAGGTGGGTGAATTAACCATGGCGAAGTGCATGCCAGAGTGTATATGAGTGAAAACATAGGTTGCTGGGTAGGAAGAAGAAAGAGAGGACGTGGAAAGGAAACTGTAGATGGGAGTGGAGAACACTCAAAGTCACGATTCCAAGGTGTGGAGAAGACAGATGCTTCCCATGGACCCTGTGGGGATCTTATTTCCTGCAACACCAAACACCACTGGGATTTGCTGGATGGAGATTCAGTTTGGAGCAACATGCAAGGTCACACTGGCTGTGAGGGATGTGTGTGTTCCCAAAGCATTTTATTTTGATCTGCCAATTGATCAGAAACTTGCCGTGCTCAAAAAGCTTTTCTATCTTGTGCTCCTTTTGACATATTCTCCTAAAGAAAAATAACAAACACGTTCATCTCAAGGCTTGAGCTGAATTTAGGTCCTGTCACAAAGTATTTAATGTTTTTTCCAGGACATTATTTACCCTAATTTCAGATATACCTCTTCTGACAGAGCCATAAATCATAGGTCCATGTTTTCAGTCCTGAATACTTAAGACCACACATCTAAAAATACATGCTGGTCACTGATTTGCCAAATTAGAGGTGTCCTGAAGATTTTCTAGTGCTCTGTTCTTTCTCTCTTGAAGTCTACCTTTGCAATTGAAAAGCACAATCTAAATACTTTCGAAAATTAAATAAAAGTAATGTCAATAACATCTCATTCTATAAATGAATGAGAAGTTTCTGCTGAGTGCCCAGGAATTGTAAGAGACTGTAGGGAAGAAATTCTTAGCTGTTTAAATGAGCTTTGGGAGCACTGGAGTATCAGCTACTGGTGACTGAAATTACCTTAAATTTATCTTAACCCATCTGTGTAGTTTTGTATCATGAAAGCTAATACCCCTAGACCTTAAGGTGGAAAATGGACACTTATCTTTCTCATTATCTGCCTGTGTTCCTCTTTTCACAGGCAGACAGGACTGTTGTGAGCCTCACAAGGGCCAGGGCATAGAGCAGGAAATCAAACCCCTCATCTTTCATTTAGCTGTGGGATGAGAGGCACCGCTGTCCAACTCGTGATGACTGCTACACCCCCTCCCAAGAATTGCCAGAGTCAAAGGAAACGGTAGCACTCTAAAGCTGAACTGTCAGAGGGGTCTGTGGTTACTCCCTACCCTTCAGAGCATATTTTTCAAATGGTCAGAATTTGAAATACTTTGGCTTTTTATTATGCAGACTGGATAGGTGTTACTTAGGAAGAGCTCTTGTGCTTTTCTGCTTTTTTCACCCATGTAGAAAAAGACACCGTTTACCACTAGACACTTGAACATTCAGTCTTGATCTGCAGATTTTTTGTCTGGCCTCATTAGGAGTTGCACACCCCACAGGCAAAACTGTGCTCAGGCTGCTGTAATGTCAAGGAAATTAGGTTTAGTCAAAACTTTCTTGTGCTGCTAGTAAGTCCTGAGTGCTTCAAAACTAAATCTTTAAGAGCAGACATAGACATAGGCATCTGACACATTTTCAGTTGGGTTGATGTGATATAGGATACAGTTAGTTAAAGTGGTTTCTGCTTGATCCACATTTTCACATGCTCATGTTCCCTTGTAGTATTTGTTAACAAATAACCCAATCTTAATTACTATGGGTTTTGTTTGTTTGTTTGTGTTTTGTTTTGTTGTGTTTTGTTTTGTTTTATTCCAGAACTATCCTTGGCAGCAGCAATCTTCTTGAATCTATCATCAAGAAAAGCAGGGAAGATAATTTTTTTTTTCCCCTTATGAGAGCTAAAAAGATAAATAGTGTCAAAAACCAAAGGGTTCTCAAAATGAAATATTTACCAAGGGAAAAAAATGAAGGATTCAGTAACAAGGTAGTTGTAATGAAACAGTCATGATTTCAGTTTCATGATTTGCCAGTGTTGATCTGGACTGGTGAAAGACTACTGTACTCTTTGAGGGGTAAGTGGACCAAGCTTTGTTTATTACCACGCTTAATATTCTAATTTTAAGTTCTACCTTTGCCTTCTGTTTGAACTGTTGAACTAATGATAGACATACAATAAGATACAAGTACTCTTATGCAAATGAAAACCCTATGAATTTCAGTTTTGCATGTGTTCATTTTGCATGGCACCTTTTAAAAGCAGTTACTGGAATTGAGTTTTTCTAAGTAATCTAATTTTCAAGTTATTTTGCATGACTATTAAATGCAGTTAGCAAGAAAAGCACAAAAGTTGCCCCCAATTCTAAAAGAAACTGTAGTTGAAATGAACCTTACATGTGTTTATGCAGGTGCTCAAACGGGTTTGTATATTCTTGAGAATTATCTTGATCTTGTGTTCACTATTTGAACAACAGTTGAGAGTATTTGCTTCTCCTCTGGTTAAAAGCATTTGCTGCTGCTGTTGCTGATGCTGCCATAGGATTGATTTAAATTTACTGTTGCTGTAACCGAACGCATTTTAATATGTTAGCCTAAATATTGTATGTGGGTGCTCTAAAAATGTCTTTATTCCTGTGTGCTTAAACTTAAAATTGATTTAAGATAATAGTGTTATTTTCATAAAGAAATTTTGTCTTCTAGTTTTATATTGGAAGTTTCAATAACTAATTTAAATGCTAGTTAGCTATTAGACAACTAGAAGATTTTCTCTGAACTGCAGAAACTTTCAGTTTCACTGAAACTGCACTGTGGCCTGCAAGAAAAAAAGGTGATAACAGGTGATAACTTGATGCTGTAATAATTCTGATGAGCCAAATAAAGATTTTTGTCTTGAATACACATAATGATAATATGTAGGCATCATTGCAGAAGAGACCTTTTAGTCCATCAGAATTTAGTCCATCAGAAACAATTACTTTTAATTTTTTGCTTTACCACAGGGGGGAAAAAAAAAAAAAGGAAGGGATAAAAAAAATAATTGATATAGCCATAAATATTTTTATTTAAAAATGTGCTTCTGATTTCCATTTCAGTATACATAGTGGCCTAAAAGAGAAATGCTTTAGAAATGCCACTAACATAACAACCTTGTGTTACATTACAGTTGAAAACTGAGACAAAATTGATAGACATAGCTGCTGTTGCAACACATCTGCCCTGTTCAGCTTTACCTTCTGTTGTGAAGTCCCATTGCTAAGCTAGTCCACAGCAAACATTTAACTTGTATGTGGTGTTGACCTTTAATAAATAATTCTATTTTCTTTAGGATTAGCAGAAGGTACATTCCACCCTGCCCAATACAGATCAAATCTCTAACATTTGCATGCATTTGCTCCTTCTTGGGTTTGATTTTGAGGCAGTTCAGGTGGATATGAAAGATCAAACCTTAAGAGAAATAGAAATGGAACATGATGTGTAAGTTACTCCGTGAAGAAGATGACTTCAGACTTTTTGTCTGCTCACTATCTCTTCTTAAAATACCTTGCCAAGCTTCTACTGGATTCCCACAGGAAATAAAGAAAATGCCAGCTCTCCCTTTTATTTTTCCAAGAACATAATATTATTATTTACTGAAACTTTAAAAAATGTGTTTCATCCTGAGGTAACAAGACAAAAACCTCTCTTACATGAAGCAAGAAACCACAAGGAGAGACTTCTTCAAGGCAAGACTGCTTCTTCAAGCAATGGTTAATAACTAGATTAGCAGTTGCTGGAACAGATATTCTGCATCTGAGGTGCAAGCAAAGATGCTGAATGTTTTTATATCAGCTGGAGACTATATTAAAATACATTACTTGTGGTTCCCATATTTGGTATTGAATGCACTTTGTCCAGTAAGTACTCAAGTATTCAGAAGAAATATGTCAATGAAAGCACTTTGTGTACACACAGATATCACTCTCAGAGAAAATGCTTTGCATCCAGATAAACAGCTGAATTAGCATATCTGCATGACAGAGAGAAGTGACAGATTGCTTTCCATAAAGCAGTTGCACAGCTCAGCCTGGCAACTCTTTGGTATGCTATAGAGGTATTGATCCAGGAGCCACGTCACAATCAATCAGGCTCTCAGAGGACTGTGAAAGGATTGCAAATGCTTAAGTTAAGTAAGCACACAGTAAAAAGTTTGATTGAAATAAAAAGTGACTGCTTTCAGCTGCATATACTTACTTTTTTCCTTAGCTTGCTTGAAAAAGATAATTATGTGAGTTTAATAACTGTTTCAAAACACTGCAATCATAAATGAACTGGATAAGGGTGCTGCTTTCTAGTAGTAATGTCAAACAGCATTAGAGTAACAAAATGTGTTAAAACAAATATACCATACCATTTCTTATTTCTAAACTGTCCTCAGAATAATAAAACTCATCTACACTGAAAATCAAAGTATGAGACCATTGGCTACTAATGCAGATCATCAATAAAAATGCACGTCTACTCCCCTATTTCTGTATTACTATTTGCTCTGGGGACACCACCTCTGTTAGTACTGCAACTTCCTTTAAACAAAGAACTCCATGTTGCTGTAACTCTCTAGAAAGTGCTGATATTAACTCTGCCTCTGCCTGGTGCTATCAGTGCAGATTTCCTTTCTCTTCTCTAGCTCACATCCTCTCCCATCTTGTTTTGTTATGCTGAGAGCAGATTTGGGCATATACCTCATAATTCAAAACTCCTGTCTCCACATGGTATTTGTATAATGAAAAGTCAGACTTTTATAAGTGCACATACACCTTTCTCTATTGCCCCCCCATATTAGGGCTGATTTCTTGCAAGTGTGGGTGAGTAGTGGTTCATAGGAAGATATTTTTCTATTTATCCTTCAACATCTTTTGATTCACATGTGCCTTCTCTATTACGACTTGTAATACAATTTTTTGTGGAAATTGGATATTTTTGTTTAATACCCTTAATCAAAGTCTTACCTTTCAGATGCAAATGTATAAGAAAGCAAAGATCTGCTCAAGGTGGAGTATATTCCAGACTGTAAGGAACTAAAATTTCAAGTGCTGTGTCTAGAAGACAGTTCTATGTCTAATCTATAGGCTACCCCTTTCCGGAAGATTATGCAAGGTCCTTTCCTGGATATTTTTAAAACTAGACACTGCCTATAAATGCCTTGTTGTAAGTTACTTTAAAAGTCCTTTAGAAAAAAAAAAAAATTCTAAGATTTTGTTAGTAGGTTTGTATTATCACCAGAGGTTTCTCCAGGCTACCTCTTGAGAGCAAGTCTGCAGATCAAGGCCATCCCCAAGAGTATAAAATTATTTCAAAAACTTACCAGAAGTAATGGGAACTAAAATTCTGAGCCTCAAACACTGCTATGTGTGGCAGCAAACATTCATTAGATATACATTAATATAACAGCTTATGTGAAGTATGACAGCATATATCACATAAGCAGATGTAAAATGAATAAATGCAAAATGCTATTAACAGGTTTGAGTGCTTAAAAGCATTCGTTGTTCAAAATCATCATGGCAGAATTACACTTGCCTTAAAATGCATGATTGACTATAATCTAATGTGTGACAATTCTTTGTTAAAATACTTGTCTAACATATTAAGTGTTGCATGCAGAGAAATATGTACACAGTGATTCCATTGACAAGAACTACATACCTACATGTAATTTTCTTTCGAGGTCTTAACCTCTAAAACCTCTGGTTTAGAGACCCACAACAGTTAACTCTCTGAAAACTAACATAGGAGACATGCAGAACACACTTTAAGAAGCTGAAAATTTCACAACCTGATGACTAGAATGTTACTCTAGCTAAGAAATTAAATAAATTTACTAGATAAGGTTACTAGATAAGAAATGAAAGTTTCCTTCATGTCTGTGAGGTGTTTTACTCAAATTTGGGTTTAGGTTTGTCAATCCCAGGACCTTTAGCCATATTCCCAGCATTTACTGGTCAGAGTAGCTGTGCAAGCATGTTTATCCCAGTAAAAGTGGTGCTTCTGTAATAAAGTGAAACTGCCGATGCTTGAAAATGTGATAAGCAAGAAGGTCTTCTGTGTAACTCAGCATCTGCAATAAATTTCAGCCAGTTCTACTAAGGTGACGGAGCTGTTATCAACCAGAATAATGTTATATTAACTGCACAGCCCAGGAAGAAAAAAAGTTTATAGTAGGTCACATGGACAGCTTCGAGAGTGAGTTTTGGGAGACATGGAAGAGCTATTCATAATCTAGATAGAATCACTCAGACATCTGGTCAAGAGAAATTAATCCAGTGATAGAAAAATGACATTTAATGAACCTGCATCACCTTCCTCCCTACCAGATCGTTTGACCTTCTCTAAAGACTTTGAGGTATGGTATAATGCATTAAGTTTTTTGAATGGGAATAATCCAGAAGACAAACCAGGTAAAACCCATACTTTATTTTTTGAAAATATGGTTGGAAGGGGGGCAGCTGAATCACTGTGTCTTTTAGTAAGGTCAGTTGTTTTGCCTAGGTAGCTGTAACTGGATTACCAGGAAAAGAGTATTTAAAAATCCCTGGGAAAAGAATGAAAGGACCACCTGGAAATCTCAGGACATTGGAAAAGTATTATTGATTACAAAACCAAACCAAAACAAAATCCCTAAAAAATTAAACAAAAGAATTTAGATGTGCATACTGAGAGCAAAACTGTAATGAGGATCGACCTTTTGGATGGTACATGGGTATGGATATGACATAGCATGCCACAATATCTATATCGCATTTAGCTAAAAAGTCTTGCTATGATTTTCTTTACAAGTGCAACTTTTCAGGTTTAAAATATGGATGTGGTGCTCAGAACCACAGAAACATTGTTTGACCCTCTCTGTGAACAAGCAAGACAAACTAAGAAATGTGCAGTGAACCTGGGGTTAAATGAAGTTTAAAATGGTGATCAAAGTGTAGCACTTTTATGTTGTATATCCTATTTATTAATGGTGGTAATGTTTTCTGTGAGCCTGCTAACACCTAACAGAAAGATTAAGAATAAAGCTTTGCCTGCAGATGTTCAAAACATGGCCCTTACCTTTCCCTGAGAAAGCAGAAATGCTCAATTTCAACTATTCTTGCATGATTTTTTCCCTGTGTCAGCTGACAGAGCCATTTTCTACAGCAACTTTCCTATTGGTCTTATCCCCATTTTTAAGGTCTCATACCTTCTCCGTTGAAAACACAGTTTTGCCTGCAAATGGCTGTGACTAACAGCTTTATTACAGGACTGAACAAAAAAGGAAAAGGAAAAAAAAAAGAAAAA
>VWZN01005856.1:71384-88968 GCA_013396955.1 Regulus satrapa | reverse complement strand
GGAAAAAAAAAAGAAAAAAAAAAAAAAAGAAAGAAACTCCCGCAGATCAAACATGTTTGTACTAAGTCTTATCAGCCTTGCCCTCAGGGCCACTTCACACATTTACTCTGTGTCTGCAACAGAGGAAACAATTCTTGGCAATGACCTTTTTGAATCTCCAGCATATCTGCAATGTGCAGCAGAGCATAGCATTTCTCTCCAGTAATCTTTTTTCCTAATCACAAATGGTTCCTTTCACTGCTTTAATGCTTTGGGGCTCTCTCACAAACATTCTCATACTCTCTCTCACCCACGCACAAACAAATACACAAAGTCATTAACAAATATAAACAAGCTTTTACAAACTTGAAAGCTATTTTCTGACTTGGAATTCACAGGTAAATACTGGAAATCTTTTTTCCCTAGAGACCTCTCAGCACTTTTGCTACCTCAGTGTCTCTGCTAAGTTAGGACTCTTCCAGGAGAGCTCTTCAAGATGATGTCTCTGACCCACCCGTTTTGAAGAGCTGCCCAACTCTACAGTGACAGTGGCACTGAGCATTTCACTGCTCTATGGCAGTGCCTCAAATTCTGAACAAATATGAACACTCAAGAAACAAACACTCAAGAACTTAACAGTCTGTTACAAATTTTTTTTTTTTTTTTGTAACAGAAAGATTTTTAAACAATATATTATGACTATTCTAGCACTCTGCTGGATTACCATTACAGTCTAAACAAGACACCACAGAAATGCTGAGATGAAACTCAAAATCTTACAACCAGAAGCTTCTCTGGTTTCATTTGAGGAACACAGTCAGAGGAATAATTAATTGTTCTGCATGGTGATCTACATTTCTGCACAAAATAATTTATTCTCTTCAAGTTTGCAGGGTAAGATTGAGGGCCAATGAAACTTATGAGTGTAACACTGACATTTATAAGACATTTAACTAACTTATGTAGTATTTTACTTGGAGTATTCCATTGCTTATTATACGGAGTCCCTCACTCTTTTTACACTTTATACATGGAAAATAGCAGAAATTATTCAGTTTAGAGCAAGAGTAGGAAAATATTTTAGGTCTTTTTAAGATAGGGCTGATGTTCAGATGCATCTCTGAGGTCTAGCTGCAAAACCAAGTGAAGACATGAGCTTTAACTTCACCCTCCCAGCATCACTGGAAGCAGGCTGGGCATCTGCCTGAGAACATCTCACCTGGACCTGTGTAAACCCTGCAATGCCCTGTGCATTGTTCATTCCCTCATAGCCTCATGCTTTGCCAGGTCCTCTGGTGCCCCTCTATACAGACATCCCTTCAAAACATGGTGCATCTTTCTTTAATTTTCCTCACATCTCTTTGTGTACAGCACCCTAACCACAGTAACCAATAGTCTGGTTTTCCATATCTTGGTGTTGATAAGGGAAGGATGAGACAAAGTTGTAGCTTGTTATCTATTCTTTAAGAAAAATTGAGCTACTCTGACTATATTTACCCCAAGTAAATGAGCATTTCTTCAAATCCAACAAGTGAGAATTAAGAAATGTATAATTTTCATGCATCTGGCCAGAGTTTTAATTTTCAAGATGTTTTTAACCCTCTGTTGAATTAGCAATCACTTAGCAGACACAGTCTTGAATTTCAACCCTCCCCTCCCCCGGTAGGACACATTTTGGTCCGTATTTGGCAGCATTTGTTTACGGAAGCTTTCGCTCCATGGGGGATATTTTATTTCTCATCTTCCAAGTTGGCATGGCATAAACAGGAATGAAATCTGGTATGAAATCCAGCTGTTACATTTACAGAGCCTAGAAATCAGTAAGATAATTGTATGCCAAAGAGGACAGAGATAACAAAACCACGCGAATGATCCCGCTGCTTCAGCTGAGCCCAGCTGATCCCCCACACCACCAACCTGCTGGCTGGCAGCTCAGGTCCAGCTTTGAGGGACCCAGCTGACTCTCCAGGTTAGGGAAACCAGGACAGCTCATATTCAAGGTGTGTTCTACTGACTGTATGGTTGTAACTGAGCACTCACCTCTATGACCTTGAGTCTGAAAAGAAGCAGTTACCACAGAAGGTAGAGATGTAGGCCAGATATGTAGTAGGAGGTAAGTGATCCCTTTGCCAATGAATGTTTTCTCCTTTTTGCTGCGAATGTGTACAACAGTTGGTTTGTGCCCATCTCTAATACATCATTGATAAGCAGCTGTTATTTTTTCCTGCACAAGAAGATCATACACTGCCTGGTCTGTCAGTGCTTGCCAGTGCAGATTTGCCAGCAGATCAGAGTCAAATTTTACATCTGCTTTTTATCAGTGCCCATGAAACTGTCAGATCTGTGGGGGAGGAAGGCAGATCATATACACACGTCCAGCTGCACTAAGCGTGATTTCATCTACAACCTAATAATACAGAACACTGATAAGAAAAAGGTGCAGACTGTTACAGCAAATGATTGACATTTTGATGAGTTTGGATTGTAACAGAGGCTTCAAATACATAAATACACTAGTTAAGAGTTCTACAGCATCAAATGGAATAATAAAGCTGAAATTTAGGAACAGATACAAACTTTAAATAAAACATACAAACACCTACTCACATTCTCTGATTTTTTTATCTTGCTAGGCAAGTACAATTTATTTAACTTATCTCTAGAAATTATTTATTGATCTTACAAAAAAACCCATACAGATTACTTGGAGGCTGATTTTAATGGTACTCTTTGCTCATCAGAGCTCATACAATCACAATAACCAGTTTCTATTAAGGAAAATAGGAAAGCTACAGGAAAAAAGCTACAGGCAAAAGTTTTAAAATTATCCTTTATTAATGGAGGGATTTTGTTTAGCCCTCCATAAATAAAAAATAAAAATACCTTAAAATATGTAGATAATACAATGTAGATTGAAGATGAACTAAAAATGGATGAAACAGAGCATGTTGAATTTTCAGGGAAGAAGAAACACTGTAAACAACATTAATGGTTTTTAAAATGGACTGGAAATTAGGTCTTCATTCAACACAATGTTGTGGGGCCTTGGTACCTGCAGAGGACTAGAAGAACAATGGATTGAGAGAGCAGTGTTAGCCTTGTACCTAATAAATCTTGCAAACTTTGTGTGGCTGGGTTAGAAACAAAACCTCCACAGGCAGAAAGTGAAATCCTTGTTTCTCAGATCTTTGTAACATAGGGAACCTGAGATACAACAGTACATGGTCTCTCTTTGGCCAGGTGCTGAGTACAGCACTCTGGCCAACTGTCTGCCACTGGTGAGCCAGGACATTGATTGGCAGCAGACAGGAGAATGATGGCAGAAACTGATGGAAAGATACACCTCCCTGTCTCTAGGGGCTCCTCTCGCTGGTGTCTGGCACTGACAGCTGGATGTGGAAGTCCTTGGCGTGTGTGGACACATGTGTGTGTGTTTTCCCTGACACAGCCAATCCCATGGACCAGCTTAAAAGTTGAGCTTTGTGCTGTCAGCATGTTCCATGATACTTTCCTGCCATCCTTGGTACTAAATAGACTAATCTGACATTTAGTACTTTGCTTATTACCTCCAGAAATATTAAGTGATTTTATCAGTGTCTCCATGGATTCCTGGATCTCCAGGCCAGGATCTAATCTCTGGTATCTAAGTAGGCAGACATCGCAGTCTAGACATTCCTGCAAGACAATTACAGGGGAAAAATAGTCTGGCGGCTATGTGTTTTGGATTAACAGTTTAAAATTGAACCCTGTGTGCAAAGGTATAGAATATGCACAAAAAACAGCCACTGTTTTTAATAATTGAAGTACAAACTGGTAGTATTTGTGCAGAGGTAAAGATGTACTAAAGGGCAACACTATCTTACCACAACATAGCACTATTTGAGTGTTTCCATTGTGCCACTGAGAAATATAATTTGCTATTAGTCTGTTCTGTTGAAAAACTACAAACACACAAATTGTGTAAAACATAAACCAATTGTAAAATCCACCTATAATTTCCCCAGAAAAATGTCTAGATGGCTTCCCCTTCTTCTGTTGTGTCAACTGCATGTCTCAGTTTGGAGTCATTAGCAAACTTCCCAAGTAATTTTCACATTTAAGAATATTTTAAAATTCACTGAGAACTCATTAGCAAACACATAGGAAATAAGTGCAGGAGCAAACTCCTTTCAAATAGAAGTAAATAATTCTACAGTAATATCCTCAGCATTTTTCAACACTAACATTAGCTAGGTGGAGTCCCCCCCACTGCCATCCCCTGCCTTCCCCACTAGCCCACCAGCATGGCTGCTTTAGCTACTCGCTTTATCAGGGAAATCAGAGGAATCTGTGCATGACCCCTTTGCCTTGGTGCTGCTGTGACTTTGATGCTGGGTCTGGTCAGATCTGGGATGATGTGATTTCATAGTTTCTTTGCAATCCTGCTGTTTTCTGGAAGACATTAGACTCTTTCACATCTGGTTCTGCCTCAGGGTTTCTGGTCGGGGGGGGTGAAGACCCTCCCCTCCTGGGATATATTTCCATCCCCTCTCTGGTAACCCACCCTCCCCATTTTAGGGCAACACTAAAGAGAAAGATTGGTACTGTTTATAATACAATATATACTTTGAGGGTATAAACTTGTGCTCATTTTTTCTTAGTAATTTTGAAATAATTTGAACACATGGAAATTAGAATGGGTTCACAAGAAGATTTTTACTGTCATAAGTGACCGTTCCATATTTGGGTTCATTTGCCATCTGTAACAGAAATATTACAAAGGAAAAATGGTAGCTGAAAAAAAAAAGGTATAAAAATATAAATGTTATATCTCTTATACCAGATTCTCTATCTCTCTTTCCATCACTGCTTATCTCACTCTACACACACAGAGAGAAAGTGGAAAACTGGAAAAAAGTCTATTTCAATATGCCAATGAAGTTAATATGTTGGTGTGCTTTTTCCCTAAAACAAATCTTATTATTCTGTTAGAATATAGAAATTTTAATACTTGTGAAATTAAACATTTTTCTGTTGGGTCGGCTCCATCAGAAGAGAGATGTAATGCAGAAGAATAAGGAAACTCAACAACAGTTTTAATAATTTAAAGGGGGGAAAAAAAGCAAGCCTGAAGGACATCAAGAATGTAGTCACATAATTGAAAATAATTAATTATGCAAAAGGTTAATTAGGCATTTTGGTGTTACATCTGAATAGTATCAGTAAGATAAGAGTAAAAATAAGTAAAAGAAAGAAATGAAGCCATATGGGAATATACTTAAGTGTCCTTCTGTAGGACTGTTCCAACTGTAAGACTTCACGAGGATCCACATGAAGAAATTTTATTTGTGCTTTTTTTGTACAAGTATGAAAAAAAAAAACCAGAGAGATACAGAACTTGTGCTGACTCCTCATCTTTTATAAACAAAGTTTATCACAATGTAGTTTAATTTCCTGTGTATCNATATATAAAGCATTAGGTCTCAAATTAGTCCTAATATTACTCCTGTATACTGGGATGAGAAAATGGGTACTCTAAAACTTGAAGGAATTAAATATTTTGTTCTGCTTTGAGCAGCTATTTACATGTGGTAGATGGAAATACGTATAAGATGGTAGTTCCTCATCTACAACATGGTGCTTTAAAGCATGTTCTCACCTGAGAGGAGAACACACCTGAAATATGCTAGAGCTTGCAATTGCTGTTTTGATAAAAANAAATTTTAATACTTGTGAAATTAAACATTTTTCTGTTGGGTCGGCTCCATCAGAAGAGAGATGTAATGCAGAAGAATAAGGAAACTCAACAACAGTTTTAATAATTTAAAGGGGGGAAAAAAAGCAAGCCTGAAGGACATCAAGAATGTAGTCACATAATTGAAAATAATTAATTATGCAAAAGGTTAATTAGGCATTTTGGTGTTATATCTGAATAGTATCAGTAAGATAAGAGTAAAAATAAGTAAAAGAAAGAAAGAAATGAAGCCATATGGGAATATACTTAAGTGTCCTTCTGTAGGACTGTTCCAACTGTAAGACTTCACGAGGATCCACATGAAGAAATTTTATTTGTGCTTTTTTTGTACAAGTATGAAAAAAAAAAACCAGAGAGATACAGAACTTGTGCTGACTCCTCATCTTTTATAAACAAAGTTTATCACAATGTAGTTTAATTTCCTGTGTATCTGAGCCTTGATGGAGGAAGCTACCCCTGTTCAGACTACTATGTAAATATATGCCCATCCTCACACTGCTTTCAGTCCACCCTGACTAACAACTAATATTTATCTCAAGATAAAGATCATTGTCTTACAAGACAGATATAAGTATAGGGTTAAATTTTCCTGAATCAGAGATAGAACTACACTAACATAATTTAGGTTAGTCCTCCAGAGTTCATCCAGTTGAATTCCCAGCGCAAAAAATGTCTCATTAAGTCAAGGTTATCCCACATGTACAGTAGAAAGCAAGCAAACCTCCTAATATTTTATTAGAATTTCCCATACTCTAACTTGTGTCAATTGTCCTATTCCCATACACTTCTGAGAAGACTCTGCCTTTATCTTCNTAAAAAAAAAATTTCCTCTTATTTTACCATTAATATAATTACTGCTTTCCATTAATCATTCCCTAACTAATGAAAGCCTTAATGGTTTCACAGAAACTAATATAGCATGAATTGCAAAGCAGCCCACACAAAATGGGAGATCTAACACTTAAATTTAAAAGAAATGTTGCATTTGAGGGTAATATAGAAAAACATTCTGCATGCACAATGCACACCTTCAGGATCAGAAATGCTATTTCTTTGCAGGTCAGGTTTACCAGCCTGAAACAGGAATGAAACAGGAATGTCTGGAAAGGAAAAAGGATTGCAACCTATCAAAAAATAAGCTCATGTTTATTCCAGGACTATGCTGGAGGCAGTTTTGCCTGGTTTAGATAGCATTAAAAATCTTGTGATTCCTGGCTATTAATATGGTTCTTAAATGTGACCTGTCATGCTGTATTCCCTCTGCCACTTTCCTGGAAGGTGGCACGCTGCTCATGTTCATGATTCTTTTTCACCCAGTGTTACTGTAGAAAGCTCTCCAGCATGTGCCCTGTAAGACTTGATGGCTGAAATGCTATTTGTACCCTCTAGATATCAGAGCAGTATTATAATTTCAAATAAAAGGTTAATATTAATTGCAGATTATTTCATGTGTACTTGTACATGACAAAAACTATAAACACAAGATGCAAAGGTCTATGACTGGTTCAAATACCAACAAAATAGTGTTTTACTATAAAAACTACCCACAATTTCTGCATGTAAAAAAGGAAACACAAGCCCAGTTGCCTATCCCTACAGATGAGTGTGATCCCTGCTCTAGAATGATCTAATGCAAATGTAAACACTTTCTCTAGGAAAAGGATCTGATATGTTCTTTTTCATTTTAGATCTCTGTTCTATTTGGGCTAATTTTATAAAATAGAAGTTCTTTGTTAGCTTTATTCCTCCCTCATAAAAGATACATTATAAGCTTCAAAGAATTCTCAATACTCCTGCACAGTGTAGGCATTTTTTTGTCTCTCACTTCTCTACTTGTATATACAAGTTCCTCTTCAAAATTTATTTAATTAGGCTTAGCTTTCAAAGCTGAAACATCTATCAATTGATTTTCCCCTCTACTTAAGTATAAAAATGCTAATATTTTTCCCTTTATTTCAGCCTGAGAAGTTTCCTAGACCATTTGACTATTTACTTTCCCTACCATAGTATAGCATAAAATATCAAATGAAGTAATTTTTTATGATACTCATTTTGTCTGAAGCTTCCAGAAGGTGTGATATTAAATATCTGCCTCCTATTTGTTTGCTTATTTGTTTGTTTGTTTTCCAGTAGTAGGTCGACACTTCAGAGTCACTCTAATTAGTACATGATCTAACTGTGCAATTAACCCACTAGCTATATATCCTCCAAAGATCAATGCTATGGAATATATTCCTAGATAGATGGTCCTGGCAGATAACAATTGGACCTCTTAGAATGTATTATGTAAAGAGAGAGTATAACATCTGAAAAGACCAGTGTTTTGTGCTGTTGTCTATTCTATTCTGTCTCTGAAAAGAGTCCCTGGAGAATCATTTGAACTGTTCATTCAAGATGACAGTCTGTATTGGAGCTGGAGGCTGGGATGCTCATGCAAAGAAAACTACAGAGCAGCATATTGATCAGCTGAAGGTGCATCTGTTACCTGGTATTGCAGCATCCATAGTGGGCCTGACAATTAAAACATTTCACCCATCCCTGCTTTTCTGTCTGAAACAAAGTCAAGATGGAAATTAGTGTAGCAAGTCCACTTAGTTTTAAATGAGAAAAGTATAATGGTTTGTTTTATATATCCCTTGTAGGCTACCACTGTTATTGTGGACTTGATTACTCCCCAGAACGGGCAGAGGCAGTGAGAGGATAGAATAAAGTGGAGATGTAAAAAATGTTATCCGTATTGCTTTCATGTGTTCTTCCCCGAGAGCAACTGAGGGTCAGTGTGGTCTCTGCAGGAGGAAGCAGTTTGGAAAAAACTAGAACTATCTCACTTTTGGAGGGGCAGATGCCACTGAAATGGTGCCATGTGTCACAAACAGTAATTTCAACACTGTGAGAGGAAACAAAAACAGTGAGATTCTGCAGTCTGCTGCATGGCTTAACTAGATGGAAAGAATGGTAGTGTAATATTTCAGATGTGAGAAAAAAGAAAAAATTCTGTAGGCATCCACCATGTAGACTAGGGGATCCCGTGTACAGTCACAAAAATGATACTTCAAACCTGAAGCTCATGCAATGCCATTTCAGATGACATGCAGAGATGAACTTTGGTTTGGCAAGTTTACCAATGAGCTATGGATGTTCAGATGACTAGCTCAGATAAGGATGACTACACTGCAGATAACTAAAGTCAAAAAAGACAAATTACTGTTGGACTGAATGAAAAACAGGATATGATGGAGTTCTACATTATTTCATGGCTACCACAATTTTCATCATTTGTATAGAGGATAATAGAAAACTCGCATGAGAAAAACAAAGATTTTTGTTTCATTTAGGCAATTAATCTATGTAGATGACACACTAAGATGATACTGAAAAACTTTTAAAATGGTGCTTTATTACAATCTGGCAAGCAAATCCTAAGTCACATAAAATGAAACACCTCACTAGAATTTACAGTAAGAGTTGGCACTAGAATAAGCTGAAAGAAAAGAAAACAAATGGAATTTTCATATGTACAGAATTTCTTATATTTCTCAGAAGTACAGAGGATGAACCAGGTGAAGAATATTTCAATATGAGCATAGTTTATTCAGATACTAGTTGAATAAAATAGAAACTGGAAAAGAAACTGACATTGTAGGCTTTATGTTTATAATGAAACAAAAATTTAAGTCAGTCTGTCACAATGTTAACTGACAAAGGGAAATTAACTAAAGAAACAGAATATTCTAACAGCAGAATTTAAAATTGCTCATTTTGAATTTGCAAAAAAAAAGATGAAATACGAAAATGAGCAAAAAATTGTGTTAGAGAAATAAAAGGCAGTATAACTGTAAAGGTAAAAATGTTCAAAAAATACACAAGTAAGAAATCTGCCTCTCTGAGATATGCCTCAGCTCAGTAATTGTCCTGGATGCTCAGCTGATACTTAGCATTTTATTAATGCATAAGACAGGGTGGAGTTCTATCTACCAATAATTATCTTAGTATTCTCTTCATGTCATGTGCTTCGGTGATTCCAAGCTAAGAAAATAATTACATGTAAATTGATTAGCATAGTATATCAGCCTGAGGTTCTAATAGAGAAGAGGGAATACATGGGAAAAGAAAGCAATCAAGCTAATTATATTTTGTATTACTGTAGGCAGGAAATATATGGAGAGGGGACATTAATAGTAAAGATTTAGAGTCACACTTCATTGTTGGGTGAGACTAGTGGCAGTGAAGTCAGTTAGCTGAGTTTTATTCTGATGAGACTGAGATAATTTTACAGGATTCAGAGTTGAGTACAACATTGCACTCTGTTTTGGGTTTCCCGGGCCAGGTTTTGATAGTGGGGGGATGCCAGAAGTTTCTCCCATGTTTGACAGAGAAGCCAGCTAGCTTCAAGACGAACTTTCCACTGGCCAAGGACAAAGCCAGCTGCAACTGTTGTAGTGCCTCTGGGATAGTACATTTAAGGAGGAGAAAAAGCCTCCAAACACACAGCAGAAGAGGAGTGAGAACATGTGAGAGAAACGGTCCTACAGACACCAAGGAGGAGCAGGAGGAGGTCCTCCAGACTCTGGAGCAGAGCTTTCCCTGCAGCCCATGGTAAAGGCCATTATGAGGGCAGCTGTTCCTAGTGAAACAGGGAGGCTTGTGTCGGGCAGCTGTTCCTAATGAAACAGGGAGGCTTGTGTCAGAGGCTCATGGAAGTCCTTGGGGTAGCAGAGATCCACTGGCAGTCCATGGACAAACCCATGCTAGAGCAGTAGAATGCCTGAAGGAAGATGTGACTCCATGGGAAGCCAACACTAGAACAGAGTTCTGGCAGTACCTGTGGACCCATGGACAGAGTCCATGATGGAGCAGGTTTGATGGCAGGACTTGTGACCCCACAGGCCACCCACATTGGAGCAGTTTGTTCCTGAAGGAACATTGAAAGTACCCACCTTGGACTAGTTAGTGAGGAGCTGTAGCTCATGGGGAGGACTCACATTAGAGAAGTTAATGAGAATTGTCTCTGGTGGGAGAGATCCCATTCTGGGGCAAGGGAAAAGTGTGAACAGTCCTCCCCTGAGGAAAGAAGAAGCAGCAGAAATTAACTCTGTAATTGACCTCAGCCTCCAGTTCCCACTCCCCTGCACCCCTAGGAGAGAGGAGGTAGAGAAGATCACTTGTGAAGTTAAGCCTGGGAAGAAGGTAAGGGTGGGAGAATGTGTTTTAAGATATGGTTTTATTTCTCATTACCCTTCTCTAATTTGATTGGTAATAAATCAAACTAATATCTATGAGCTATGCAGGCTTTATCCATGATGGTAATTGGTGAATGATCTCTCCTTGTTCTTATCTCAACCCATGAGCCTTTAATTCTATTTTTTCTTCCCTGTCCAGCTGAGAAGGGGGGTAAAAGAGCAGCTTTGGTGGGCACCTGGTGTTCAGCCAGGGTCAATCCTCCACAGCTGGACTAAGATACACTGCAAAAAATCATGGCTTTACAGAAAGTACTACCATTCATGCATTGAAAACAGCACAAGGCTGTGCTCAGTAGCTGTAAGAATCCCATAACTTCCACTGAAAGGAAAAAAAAATAACAGGTTTTTGTAACTGTGGCAGAACTGTAGACATTTACAGACATTTGTGAAAATAGTCACTACAAAAAGCTCCCTCCAGGTTGATTATGAATTCAGTTTAAACCTGTTCTGCTGTTATCTGGACATTAGGTATAGGAATACCAATTCAATCTGAAAACAAATAAAATCCTTATTTCAAAATTTTCATAACATGTATTTGATTAGGATTTATTTTAGCTACATTTTCTTAATAGTTTATAAGTATTTACATGACTCCAAGATTAAACTGAATATTCAACTGAAATTACATTAGTTTAAAAATTTTACTTGTTGAACCACTTGCAATATTTATAAGTGTTATAATCAAGGGAGAATTCTTTTCAGAGAGTCTGACCTAACTAGTGTGAATAGCTGTAATTTCTTTTCAAATTAGTAATGTGTCAGACTCAGCAATGGCTCACCTTTGTGCAAGAGGAAATGAAGGTGGACATTTTTATTTGCAAAACCGTATTAAATTTTCCAGGCTCCAAAATGCTACTCTTAGTCAATGGCTGTCAATAAATTCATCAAAAATAATGACAAAGTAAGCTTAGCCAGGTCAAATAAGAAGTCTGGCTGTCTTGCAGTTAAGTTTTCCCAAGGACGTAATAGAAATCAATCCCATTTATGAAGTCTCAATGAGAAGCAGCAGCAGAATATCAAATGTTCATGACAGTAGGAAAATACCTCCTATGAGATGAGTAATGTTTCTGGCAGAAAAGTATGTATTTGCTGAATTAGCTTCAATAAAGAGACATTTAAATAAAATCATATTAATTTCAGGAGGGTGTTTAACATTTCTGTATTTTCTGGATCCATCTGACCAAAAAAAGTGGTGTGGAATTGAAATGTATTTGAAGTTGTTACTTTTTGAATCAGAGTAATATTAACCAAGTTAAACTCAAATATTTCAGCTTATACATAGGACTTTGATGGAATTACAGTCTTTCTATGAACCATTAAGGGCACATTATTCCATATTTTTAATTGAAATGAAATAAAACTTATAGCTTGTTAGCATAAGAAAAATTATACTTTACTTTTCCAATGCCTACAAAGAACTATATTTTACTATCTTCCCTACTCCCTGGGTACTGCTGTTGTCAGTGATAGGCATTTCTGAAGTGCAAAACAAACACAGGAACACTTTATTCCTCAATACTCTCTGTTTCGCTGTCTGAGTAATTCCCAGGTGACTCCACTGCACTCTAAGGGGACACACTGGAATGGCTTCGGAACTGGAGAACAGCCATGACTATGTTTGGAACAAAAAACATTTAATTTCCATCACTGTTATTCTGCCTGAGTAGCTCTAATGTTTTGCTGTATGTTTTCTAGAGACGTTTTTCAAAATTTTTTTCTGAGGGAGCTTCAGCAGTTGCTCTGAACATTGGCCTTATTTATTAGAAAGTTATTGCTAAAACACAATTGTAGGCAGAGATATTTGCAGAAGCAAATAGAAAGTGCAAGGAGGCAACAATAAAAAAAAAAATCATATAATTCCTATGTAAGTCTGATAGGACAGAAAGACTCAGCAGTGCATGGGTGTGCAAAAATCACCCCAAACTTCCTCAAATGGATGGTTTCTGCTCTCATCGATTTTCTCACATTTACAAAACATTAGTCATACCGTCAGCCGCGATGGAAGGACTGATCAGTGATAGATGGGTGATAAGCAGATATCTAAACGTGCTCCACATAAGGGTTTTTCCTGATTCAAACCAGAGTTATTTAATAATCTTCTATCAATCACCACTTGTAAAATTTCACAACTATATCTGTGTGGCAGAAGCAGTCTGGTTAAACTTTATATGATTGGTCCTGGCTCCTAAACTGGTAGCTGACAGAAATGCTGCGTCCAAACTCTTGGACACAATAGTTTTGGGTTGTTCTCTGGACTTCTGGTTTCATGTTCTTGTTCAGGGTAGGAGACCTGTCAGAGGACATTTGCTGCTGGATGCTTGTGTTTTCATCCAAAAGAAAACAGGGCAATGGAAAAAGCAAGAGAAAGGTGAATGGACTTCAGAGGAAGAATAATGCCCTCCTGGGTCTCATCCCAAAATTTAATCAGGATTAATCTGGTGCTTATTTCCAAGACTGGAGGCTGGGGTGTATTTTCAAGTTAAATGGTACCTACTGCATCAAAATTTTTTTGGTCCTTTCTGAGCTGCCAGAAAATTCCTCCTCTTTGCAAAGACACTGCTGTAACAATGTGTGCCTGAGATGCAATGGAAGTACCCAGCACCAACGCTTGTCCTTCCAGATCATGAATCAAAGGAAAATATCAAAGGCAATTGTTAGTCATGTTCTAAGCAGTCTCATCTCTATAGGGACTTTTAATTGATTACTGAGGAAGTAAAAATTCCTCAGCAGTGAGACTTTCATTCTAGTCTCCCTTTTGTTTTGAGCTCTGAATCATCCATTCTGTATCAATGATATTCCAGAATTTCAAGAGCTGTTCAGAAATAGATTACCTTTCATGATTAATTACTACATATAATCAGCCTACTAAAAAGACAAATCCAGTTCCACACAGAAGGAATTAGTTTCATGTTTCAGTAAAATACTTATATATTTTACACTATTTCTGCAACCAAATGTTCCAAACTAATGCACAGAAGGACATTCTCGTAAGTTTTGCAGCATTTTTAGTGTTAGCCAAATTAACAGACTAAAAATTCTGCATGAAATGAAAGTAAAGGGCGTTACTTTACACAATTTCCCTGTATGTCAATAAAAATGGAGGTTTCATGGATGGCAAAGAAAAATAACAGGTATAAATGGCTATCTAAATTCCAAATGCCTTGCCTATTAAGGGAGACATCTTGTAACATTTAAAATAATTTGATTTGGTTTTAAATTTTAGATGGTACCAAGAAGTAGTTCAGTATGACATTGATGACTATTCTGATAAATTTCAAGGAATTCAAGCAACTAAATGTAAAAGAAAGGCATCACAATTTAAAATACCAATTCTGTGTCTTCTGGGAGATTATCTTGTTTTTGCAAGGTCATCTACTTAGAGCACTATTCTGTATGTAACTGTATGTATATAATACCATTAAAACAACTTTAGCAGTACAGAGTTCCATGAAAATACTAAGGAATGGCAATAGTGACATCAAGCTACACAAGGGCCATATGTGTTCATATTTCTTTTACTGATTGTGATGAGTTTGATATATCCATCAACATAAACATCACCATCTGCGATGAAATACAAAGAATTTGCAAAAAACCCAGAGATATAATAGTTGCATTTTCCTTTGCATGTTGTTATGGTTTTATACCTCATGGTGCTCACTTGATGCAAAATACCAGTATAAAATTTTGAGTAATTTTAATATTCAAGTAGTAGAGATTCAAAATAATTCTGGTGGTTTGGGAAGTGTAAAGACTTGTTCACTTTTAATTTTCTCAGTGCAGCATCTTTAGCTTCCTATTTATCAAACAGTGTATCCAGGGAAGTTGCAAAGGCAGTAGCCAAAAAATGCCAGAAGCTACTATAGGAAGGAAAGAACTGGAAAAATTGTTCCAAACAAGTCTGTCACTTTACCAACTTTTCAGTAGGGTGTTATTTGTGCAATGCCTTTGTTGTATTTATCTGGGTTGATTCTTCGATGGAAGTATTTAGCTTAAATCCAGTTAATAACTCTAAATTAATAGAATATTATTCTAAAATCTTATTCTTAAATCTAAATTAATAAGGTACTGTCATCTGAGACAGTATTTCTTCCTGCCAAGCAGTTTTAAACACTATTCAGATATTTTGATTTGAACAACCCAATGTGTAGGGTGCCAAGAAAGACTGAATAGTTTTATAGGTCAGCTTTCTCCTGACTTGTGGCTAGAGTGCTCAAGTTCAGTTTCCTACAGACTTCCTTTGTGTTCCTTCACAACAGCAGACACAAAAGAAACATTTTCTTCTCTGTCAAAATACTGAAAAGATTTAAAAGCCATTAGATCAGTCATTACAACAAACAGAGTTTTTTACTAAGGACAGCCTGTCTCTCAAATGGAGCACAGTACATAGAAATAATTCCTTTTATACCTGTATATCTTCATATATTTATATTGAAAACCATTTGTAGATTCAGGTCATAAAACTGGCTAATGTGTGAAGAAAGAGGTAGACTGACATTATGGCTCCTTAGTGCACAGCAGTCCAACATTCCTGAGCAAGGTTACTACAGGTTTTTAATGGATATTTGCTTGCATTTTGCAGTTATGTTCTAATGATTGATACTATAAGGAAAAAAAAAAAGTATTATAGAATCATAGAATGGTTTGGATTGGGATGGACCTTAACGATCATCTAGTTGCAGTTGTCTGCCATGGAGAGGGGCACCTTCCACTAGACCAGGTTGGTCAGAGCCCCATCCAACCTGCCCTTGAACACTTCCAGGTACATGGCATCCATAACTCCACAGGGCAGCATATTCCAGTGCCTCACCTCTAAATAAAGAATCTTTTCCTAGTATCTGATCCTAATCCTGATCCACACTTTTTCTGTTTAAAACCATTCCCTCTTGTTCAATCTAGCACATCTAGCAGAACACTGCCTTTCCAGGAAGGATCAGGTAAAAAAAAAAAAAAAAAAAAAAAAAAAAAGAGACTTTTCCCTGCCTCTTGTTTATATGACTTGTTTAAATTATTCCCTGATGCTTGAAGAATTGACTCTATTTTGTGTCTTGGGGTAGTTTTTCTGAAAAACTAGTGCTAAATCACCCTCTGCCTTCAGTGATACTGTATTCCTATGGTCCAATATTAATCCTTTGTTTTATAAAGAATGAATTTACAGATATCTTAAGTATAGTAATTTTATAGTAGGTTGATAAGACACAAAGTCTTAATTAATAAATTTAATGCAAATTAAAAGACTAATGTAACTGACTGTCTCTTAACTGCAAATGTCTGTTGTCAAATGAGGAAACGTAGCAAGCCTAAATTTATTTTTACTTGCTTCCTTTTGAGAGGAAGAAATGAGAATGAAGACAATAAAGGACAAAAAGAAAGACTAAAGGGCAGAGATAAAAAAAGAGTCTTAGAAAAATAATTTATTTGGCAAATTAAACATTTGGATTGGTACGGAGCAGATTGTAGAACAGAAAATGCTGAGATCAAGATGATCAAGGAGCCCTCATATACATTACACAGTTGCATCACAGAGCATGACAGAAAAATTAGATTCATTGATTCCCAAGGACAGATGGCAGTAACAGATGAATACTGTATTTCTCTTTAAATGGAAATAGATGAAAAACACATATGACAAGACTTTGTTTGAATAATGCCACTGACTTTTATTAAAACTACTCAGGTTATGAATTTAGGCACTGGAAAACTCTTTATGTAATATTTTAAAAAGAGTTAAGAATCTCAAAAAATAAAAGAAAAGAATCTCAGGTACTTTGTGACTGAAGGCTGGCTAAGGAGATAACAGTAGTTACTGAACATTTTGAAACAGACACAGAAGAAAAAATCAATAAAGCCTCAAATGAAAAGTGAGGAAAGAAATGGGGAGTTTATAATTTGCTGCAATAACTCTGACATGAAGTTTTACACTTGCACTGATCTTTTTCTTTAAGCTATTCCAAAAAAGGATTTTCCATCCAGGCAGAGAACAGCAGTGAACAGCCGGTCTACAAATCGCTTTGTGAAAAATTCCTGTTTTCTTTCCCTATAGTTTTTCTAAGTGGCCTGCAGCTAGAAAGCTGCTCCTCTTATTTCAGTCCAACTGCTTACCAGAAGCCTGAGACACTGGTAGTCCTTTCAGTAGAGTTTTAGTCAACCAAGTTGGACATCCCCTGAGGCTGTCCTGTTTCCTTCTGTTGGACAGTTTGGCACAGTTTTTAGGTCTGAACATGACCTAAGAGAAGGGCTCTAGGAAGGTATTTTTGCAAGATCATGGTTTTGCAAGAAGAGACCTGTCTCTCTTCTGGACAGGAATTTGCATTGCAGATCAATGTTGTTTTTGACACCTCTATACATAGAGGACCTTACTGGACCTTACTGGAAGTTTTTGTAAAGATTTATGATAGAATTTGCATATTTTTTACTTGTTCTTCTGAAATTGTGTTCTGTGTTTTATAAGGCATCAAGACCTATAGGAGAAGATGGCTGAGACAGAAAGGCAAGAGAGGCAAGAATCACTACACTGACCTGGGAGTCAAGCTCATGCTTGAACAAATAGTGCAGTCAGGAGCAGAGAGAGCTTACAGGAGTGACTCACATCTTCCCAGGGGCCAGAGGATGCTGCAGTTCACTGTGACTC
>VWZN01005856.1:55094-68774 GCA_013396955.1 Regulus satrapa | reverse complement strand
TGATAACAAATTCCAAACTAGCTTTAATTTGAAACAAATTTTAAAAAGAATGTTTTCGGTGATGCTGAGTTGTTCTTGATAAATTTACTCTTCTAAACTTGCTTTAAGCACTGAAAGACAACTGAAGCAGCCAGAAATATCTTTTCCATCACTGCTTCTTTTCCTTCTTTCTTACCCATGGCTTGGTAGCACTTTCTGTGGAAAACTGCAATTTCTCAGGGAAACCCTGGCTTCTTTATGCTTCTGACAGTTTCCCTGTTATTTTTATCTACTTGGATCTCTGTCATTTTTTTTATAGAGTTGAGCCATATAGTTTTACTTATTATACTAGTGATTTCTGCATTAGTAGGCAAATAAAAAAATTGGTTTAAAAACCCCAGAAAAACTCTAAATTGTATTTTAATTTTTTTTCCCAAAAAGCTAAACTTTTCCTTTATGTGTCTCCTATATTGCCTGTGATGGGAATAGGGTTTTCTTTTATGCTGGGTGGATAATTTAATGGGAACGAAGTGGACAAATTCCCATTCATGAAATCAAAAATGGGGGCAAAAGTCTCTAAGAGCAACAGAATATGATTTGGATGGAAATAAACACTGCTATGCAACCATTTTTCCTTTTCTTTTTGAATGAAAACAAGGAAGCTATTTTTGAAAGTTACCTTTAAGAAATTAAACAGTACAGAATAGGGGCAGTCTTTCAGCTGCCATTCAGCCATGCCAATGAATAGTTCACCTCCAACACTTCTATACAGGCAGCTTAGTCTACTCATGTGCTCCAAAAAACCAGAATCACCCTGCTGCATATTTTCTGAGGAGTTCTGAGCTATGTCACAGTCTGTGAAAGTCCTTACAGATATTTCTTTCTCCTAATGTCTTTCTGTTTGTTTGAATAAATATTTTAGTGCGTTCAATCTCATCTACTTGTAAAAAACATCTGCAGTTTACCAGCAGTTTATACTGAGATAGAAGAGAGGTAGCAAATGTGTTCTTAGCACAAAAATATCAAGACATGTCTGGACAGAGACAAAATACAATGTAATATCTGGACAGAGATTATTCTTGTACTATACCACTCCTCAACTGCATGATGAACCATGGGTGAAGGTGCAGCCAGTTTTATCACTCTAATAGCCAAAAACAAACAATAAAGTTTTGTCTTCAAGTATTTATTGTACCTCCTTCTCTTTAAATGTAACGAATACTTTATGTCACGTTTTTAGGTTTAAATATAGTAGTGAAATACTGACTCTTGCTGTCTTAGCTCTGCTGATAAAAAAAATGCACAAAAGTGTTGCACACTTAATGTTTCTACCTTAACAGATGGGTTTTTATCCCCTGTAAAATGGCAAAGCACAATTATATATAAAGACGCAAAGAGAACCTCCTATTCCTGGTAGTCTTTTTCTTTCTCCTCCCCATGCCCCTGTAAAACTGCAGACAGAAAATATGGGCAATCCCTTCAACATGAACCCTCCTCTGGTGTCACTATTTGCACTTTCTCACAATAAGTGGCAAATGTGTTTAAAGGATTGCTATTCTCTTTTACAAGCTTCAGATTGTTTAGTCATAAAAAAATAAATACTTGACATGTAAAAAGTTTCATTGCCGCAGTTGCATAACACAGAATTTATTTTGCAAATATAAAACAAATTTAATGTCAACATGAAAGTCCCTCATCTAGCATATTGCTAATTCTCAGCCTAGAAGTATTTACTGATTGGCAGGCCTTTATTAAATACTTAAGTATGTACCTTTCTCTGCCCTATTAATATATCCATTATGAGATTTTGAGAGAATAGTTTTTTGCCCCATGAAAAAGCATTTTCAGTTTAATTTTAAAATTAATTTAAAATTAATTTAAATTTTAAAAATAATTTTTAAATAATTATTTATGAGTAACAAATTTAGGATCCAAAGACTAAAGAGCTGTCTCTTTCTACCACTATAACTGTAGCATATTTCTGCTACTTTATTCTTGCAAAAATATTCCTGTGTGATATGTTTAATCTTACTGACCTTTGATTCTTATTTTAAAATTAATTTTAATAGCTTAATGCAAGTGTCATAGCAACCCAGATAAATTACATGGCAGTAGTGGTTCACATATTGCTATGTCCACTGACAATATTCATGCTTGGTCTCTGAAACTTTTTTGTGGTTTGTTGTTTATATTTGATGGTTTGCTTTTCTCTTATTTTTTCTTAATTAGTACTAGGGCTAGTTCTGTAGACACTGAGTGTCCTCACAACTGTCAGTCTCTCTGTGTAAATCTGTTGTTTTCTTCTAAACCAATCCTTGCAGGATCCCTGTGGGAGATGTTCAGGGAAGGTACTGGAGCTAGGAATGGTTTTTATATGACAGAATAAATCCTATCAGATCAAAAGTATATGTTCAGAAGAATGAGGCATAGCTTAGCTTTTCATACTTATTTCTTAGTGATTGTTGGGAATTGGATTGGGAAATATTTTAATGGATATGTTATACAGGAGACACTGGTCTTGAAAGAGGCAGAGAGGAATGCAATTTCTTTGCATAAGCAAATCTTAGTACTTTGCAGGATAAATCTGTTGCATTTGTTCCTGCTTGTCATAGAAAAAAGAAAAAAAAAAAGAGGGCTCTGTTTAAAAATGCTAATTTTGACTAAAGAAGGCAGATCTTCCTGGATTTCTAGTCACAGTGGAAAAGCTGCTTTTTAAAGTTGAAGCAAAAGCATCTGGAACCCAGACCTTTAGAGGTGTCTAGGAGGATGTTGAACTCTGCAGACTGCAGCCCATACATGCCTTCACAAGATCAAGTTTTATGACTATCCCTTCCAATGTTTAGGTACATGTTGTTTCTCTCACAGAGCAGTAAAGATCATGACACAAGCGTCTGTCTGGACCAGACAGTTATTAATAATTCTGAAACTGATGTTTAATATGCCTGCCATTCCTGATAAGCTTTGTGTAGCTATGGTAGTAGCTATGGTATGCTGCCAACACCTATGTCCTCCTCAGTTACACACAACTACTCAGGCTGAAGCTTGATTGTGAACGGATTGTGCACTTCATTGGGTGTATGGTTGAATTTAAGCCATGAAAAAAGATGTAAGAGAAAATTATCTTCTTCTGACTTGGGTGAAAGGACAAAATACGCAGGTAGCTCTTGTTTATCAAGACATGTTGTCATCTTCTGAATAAAGTAAGAAAAAACAGAAAAAAAATCCAGTGAAGTTTTTCAATATTCTCTTTGGTTTGGTTCCTCAAAATAGCAAGCAATTAATCTTTTAAAATATATTTCAAATGAAAGCTCATGTAAAAATGCATTATAATATGGCAAATTATATTTCTCAAGCATAACAAAGTAGTGGAAAAATTAATCCTAAATTTGTTTTGAGCTAATAGTTTTACAAAGCAAATAAGTGATTTGGCAGTAAAACAAGACAATCTAAATATGCACTTCAAGAAAGTAATTTTTATTGTCACACTTATTTCCTCAAATTAAAATCTTTCTTAATTTCTGCAGTATTTCAACTGCTCTGGTAGACACAGAAATTTAATACTTCACAGTTAAGGTGATGAATTCTTCTCTTCATTCATATAATGCATAACCACATGCATTGTCTGATATCTGATAGAGAATAAATTTGATTATCTCAATTGTATTGCAGACAAGTGCAGATTAACTGTGTACAGTAAGGAAAAATCCTTCCTTCATTTTAACTGTGTCAATACTATTTTATTTTTTGTTTGTAATGTCTGTGTTATGAGAGATGGTAAACAACTACTCATCACCGAATTTCTTTATACTACAGAAAGTTACTCTATAATATTTCCCCTTCTTTGATCTCTTCTCAGCTGAAACATTCTGCTTTGTTTCATTGTTACTATTATGCAAAGCATATAATAATCTCTGTTGTTAATCAGGAAAATTTGCAATTCTTTCTGGCTGTGGGGGAATCAGAAAAGTGGATGCTGTTTGAAATAGTTCTATGGATAGGTTTATTCAGGTTATTCTCTGAATAAACAGAAACAGAAAGAAGAAATCATAGACCCATGGAATGGTTTGGGTTGGAACAAATATTAAAAATAATCAGCTTCCAACTTCCTGCCATGGGCAGGGGCACCTTTCACTAGATCAGATTGCTTAAACCCCATCCAACCTGGCCTTGAACACTCCCGGGGACAGGGCATTCACAGCTCCTCTGGACAACCTGTTTCAAGGTCTCACCACCCTTACAGTAAAAGATGTTTTCCTAATATCCAATCTAAATCTATGCTTTTTTAGTTTGAAGCCATTTACAATAATTCTAGTTTTATCAAGTAAAACAAAAGCCCTCATTTGAGTCAGACTTCAAAGTGATTCTTCAGACTCCAAAGTTGTAGACTCCATGTGGGTGTATTCAACTTAATTGTGCTCCTACATTGGACTGCTATTGTGTGGACAATAGGAACTTCGGCAAAGAGCCCATGAATAAGTCTTTAATAATTTAGAAATCAGGTGTTAATATTGTCCAATTGCCAAAATATTTTATAAATAATTCCTTTGCCTGTTACTGTTGGATGAACTGAGAAGTTGAATTTATTCAACTTTACAAAGAAATTTATTTTGCTGCTCTTTATTGATGGCCATTATAAAAAGGGTTCTTAATTACCTTGTACTTCTATGGTTCCTCTTTCCTTTTCCAGTTTAGAAACAGCTAAGCTGTCATCTGCATAAGACTTCTACTAAAATAAATTGGGATATTTTTTCTTTGCCTTAACAAGCAAAGCAGAGCTAATTAGGCCCTGTTAACAAATTCAGGTAGAATAGTTCAGAAACCTATTTATTTGCAAACAGAAATGGGCCAAACACTTGGCCCTGAGACAGTTTTGAGAATGCTGGGAGAATTCTTTATAACATCCTGGTGTTTACAGAGGTTAGCCAATCTATGCTTAGTAAAGGATTCTGCCTTATCAATATACTCTGGATGTTTTGGACAGATGGGGTCTGCTGTGGGAAATCTCTTGTCTGTCTTGCTTGCCTGCATGCTTGCTGCTTTCTCTACTCTTGCATATAGATCTTAATAAATAATCATATTTAGCTTTCTGGTTGATGGAGTCCATGTAGCTCTATTGTCCCAAACAGGATCAGAATTCTCCTACAAGAAAGTACGTCTGATAAATTCTTTCCAAGGGAGCAACAAAGAGGTCATTGCTTGTCATACCTGACTTACCAGCTCTGAATGCTGGTGATAGAATCTTAAGTGGAGGTGGCCAGAAGTAGTAACTTCTCTACTCAAGATTAATTCATCCAGAGGTGAATTCTTCCTAGGCATATATTTTTTTAAAAATCCAATTAAACCTTTCTTGAATTTTCACAAAGTTCCTTTATTGTTTTAAATGTACTAACTTCTAATAAACCATAAATATGTGTTCCTCCAAACAGTGTAACCTGTTTCACACAAACCTTATAAAGCGTGAACTACATTTTGCATTTAAACTTATAAAAATTGTCCTTGGCAATCTTAGTATTGCCAAAAGTCACTTAATTGGTTAAAAAAATTCCAGGACCTTAACCATTTTATTTATAATTGAACAGAAAATGGAGGAGAGTTCAGCATCCTAAACACATTTTTGCTGAAACTAGAAAGTATGTATGTTAATAATTTTTGTTTCATGTGTAGTGATCTCTGGTTTAAATACAATATTCATAACTCCTTTTTTTTGGAAGCTAGAAAACAAACAGATAAATGCATGCATAAACACAATGGCAATTTCTTCAGATTTTCTATGTAAATAGAAAATATATTTACTTTTATTCAGATGTAAATCTGAAGAAAATTTATCACTTTTAGAAGGGGAGTAGCAGCAGACTTTGGTCTTCAGTTATGGACAGAGGATTGAGCTAAGCTCCTGTTTGAAGACAATCTTCAGTATAATGCTCTTCTCTGTGTGAATCCAGACCTTTGGCTACAATGTCAGTGTACTTGTCAGCTCTCAAATGACTACAATTTTCTTAAATATTTATCTCTTCTGCATGCAAGAAGCAATAAAATTCCTTATGAGGGCAACTGTCTTGTCTTTGACAATGTGAAAATACTCAACAGAAACAAATAAGTGTTCCTCATGACTTCCACATGCTATAGTACATGGCTCTTAAAAGAGACAGGATTGGATAGAGACAGCTGCTTAAAACAGCTCTTTGAAGACAAGACCTAAGTATAGTTCTTGTAAATCCTGTGATGTAAATGTTTGATACACTTCTAACTTGCTGTTTGTCTCACTGATTTCTCATTATTCTTTCTTAAAAGCTGAGGAGTGTTAATTTATTTTGTGATTATAATAGCATTGTGTCTTTTATTTTTTTATAAATTATTTTGTGAAATTAGTAAAAAAAAAACACAGAAAATTGTTTTATTTAAATTTTAATTAATTGAAGTTGGTATGATGGTATAGCAAATTCCTAGGTGACATGTTGGTGACTGGTAACTGTTTGGTGACTGCATATGCTGATAATTGCATAAGCACCTAATCAAGATTGAATCTTCTACTTCTACAGCTTTTGGATATATTCCAGGCTTGCCAGGCTTCAAAATAGTATAGGGATTCTCAAGCTTTTATTAAAAGCCCACTACTTTATTTCTATAGCAATTCCAGTGCCATAAATTTAATGCCTCTTTTTATTTGTGAAGGTGCCTCCACCATGATTAGTAGACTAGCACAGCACTATGAAGTGCACACAATAAAGATGACATTGTGCTTTACCTTCTTCCATTTATTGGAACTGCAGGGTGCTGATTTTATAGCTTGAAGCAAAAAAGATATTTTGAGCCATATGGGCAGGATCATTTTTGTGTTTAATATAAACGACTGTCTAAGAGCTGAACCAGAAGTGTGGCCCTTGTTACATACACCATCTTCAGGAGAAGCTGTCTCCAACCAGTCTTCACCTCCTCCAGTTTTCATAAATGCAGGGATCTGATTGACCACAATTATTATGTGGGATTAAGGTGTTGTTCTAAGGTGCCTGCCCTCTTGCTGCTCTCCAGTTGGCTCTGGAAATAGCATTGGATTTTGTCCAAGTTAATGAAAAGTAAATCTATACAAATAAAACTGTCTTCTCACTTCTATGAGTTTAAGCCCCAGAGCCAAGAATAAGGTCTATTGCTGTTTAGCTTCAACTTCACTGCCTCTAGAATGGTTTAAGGCAGAAATCTGACATTTATGAAGTCTTTACATTTTTTGAAGACTGTAGAAAAAGTAAAAGATAAAAGTAGTGTTTCTGAAGTCATAATTTTTGCTGAATCTCCAGGGCTTGTTTCTCTCTCTTGGATAGTGTATGCCTTTCTTCAGTGCTGGTGTTTTTCATGTAGAAGAAAGGACAATTTTGAAGTATACCTTGTGCTGAAATATATAATACAACAAAGTGCCCTTTAGGTGGAGAAAGAAAACCCCAGAGACTGTGATCCTAATGTATATGTATTTCTTTACCTATTTCTGCTCTGAAAATGTTTTAAACTAAACTGCAGATATTGTTCTGCTTAAAAGTTGAGAGATGTGCAAAAATTCTTGAAAGGTGGACAAAGAATTGTTGTGAATTCATTGCTAGTTACTAATAGACATTAGAGTTTTCTATTCAGGAGGGTGGTATCTCATGAATTATATTTGAATTTCTGTACTAAGCATGCCATATAATATAATACAAATAAGGAAAATTCAGATAATTTCTCCCCTTTATATATGTGATGGTTTAAAAAGGTAATGAATAAAAGTGGTTATTTAAGTGTGTGCTAAGAATCACACCTTTGCAGACTGTGGATATGATTTAGTAGAGTGGTGAGTGTTCTCAAATTAAAAGTAAAATTTTCAAATATCGAAGAAATGTTGAAAAACTCTTATAAAAATGTCTTCTCTTGTTACTTTGAGTCAGAAAATATTGCAAATTTTATGAAAGTCTATATTTAGGATTTTAGTCTGCTTATGTAAAAAGTTTAGGGAGTTCAAGTGATAAAAAAAGATGCTGGATATAGAATCAAATAATTATGGAAATCTAGTATTTTTTTATAAAACATTATGTGAAGTCTGAATAGTCTGGAAAATTAGTCCTTTGTACACAACTGACTTGAATCCTAACTCTGAATCTTGGGATAAGCCTTAAGAAAGAATTTGATTTGAGAACCCGTGTGCAGTAAGTGAGAGCTGGGAAGTGTTTCTGGGAGCCTAACAGAGTCACTGATGAATTCTCTTGCAAATGTCTTTCCAGGAAGAAGACTGATTTGGCATGGCCAATCACAAAACCTACTAACTGGAATTTCTCTTTGTGATTTTAACTTTTTTGTTGTTCTCACAGCTGCAAATAACATACCTCACTTGTAAACATGTTTGCTCTTCCTGTTTCTGTAAAAGAAAAGGAATATATTGAGTGTTTTCAGAAGTTGCCTGTCAGTATATTCAAACCTTTTCCTGCTGATAATGGAGAAATATTACATGCTGTAAAAGTTCTGTTTCACACATGAAAACTCTTTAAAGAATTTTGGGGTTAGGATTGCTTATTTCTAGCTGGTCTTCTTCTCATGCCCTTTTTAATATGATACCCAATTTAGAAAGAAATTTGGTATTGTCTTAAAAAACCCCAACAAATATACCAAACTTTAATTTTCAAACAGTTTTCAAATCAAACCTATTTTTCAGTATGATGAAGAGGAAGCTAAGAAGCAACAGAGTATTTCAATTTTCCTGTGAACAGCAGTTTATGATTTGGAACAAGCATTTGTTAATTCAGGAAGATGGAATGAAATGTTGAAACTTACGTATATTGGTGTAAGAAATACTATAAATGCCCAGAAAAGTAAATTTTGCTGCCATATTATTTCCCTATAAAGTTTAATCAGTCATTTTCAAATTCAGGAGACAATTCAATAAGTGCATTATCCAGTACAGTAACTTGGAAAGCTCCATTCAAATTTATGGATTTAGTAAATTGTTCTAAATGGAATTCTGGAAGTCATTCAGTCTTAAACAATAAAAAGAAATAATTCTTTTCAGACCTTAGGTTGATCATCTAAAAAAAATCATCCAACATTTTATGCTGAGTTTTATTTTCCATTTCTTGTGGCCTGTGAAGGGTGTCTGTATGGACTTCAAGTGAACCCACTTACCTGCCATTTGTAGCCATGCTTAGACAGTTGCAGTTACCAAAGTGTAGCCTGAAGTATTGCTTTTGGAAATGTGCACAGAGGAGTTAATGAAGGTTGGAAAAGCCACCACTAAGGAATAAACCTCATGTTTTTACCCACGCACACCCCCTGCATATATTTTTGTTTGCAAATGTATGTGGGACTTTGCACACATGCCCAAATGCATATTTATGTGTTCAGGCACATATTTACTTACCTACCTGCCTATCTATACACACAGACACACACGTATTTCTGCACACATGTGTATGTTTATATAAATGCATGTGGATTTGTACACCCACACCTGAAGAGAAACCAGGAAGGAAGAATAAGGATACTTATTGGGTAATCTGACAGGTAAACAAGGAATTCCAACACAAATTAATTGTTAGAACCAAAAGATAAAAATTTGATGGAAAATATTAGAGGTAAAAATAACATTGAATGGAACTCCTACACTATGCACTACCTGGAAAGGGAAACTGGGCAATGTAGTCAAGTCACCACATGAAGAAGAGGTTAGTCCTTAGCAGCATTTTAAAAAGCTATGGTGGGACACAATTATCTGCCAAAAGGAAGTGATGATTTAAGATACACAGTAAAATAAAAGGAAGATTTAGGCACCTATTCTNGACTGCCAGACTGGGCTCACTTCATTTATTTTCATTCCTAATGATGTTTTTATAAATTTAAAAAAAAAAAAAAAAAAAAAAAGGCCTCAAGATTTAATAATATCTTCTAGCTGAGGATTTATCAGGATCAACAGAAGATGCCTGGAATTACATGCCTGACAGGCAATATAACAGTTAATAGGATCTACAGTCTTACACTGCTCAATTGATAAATATGAGAGCTGGATTGGGGTGAGAGGGATGGGAATTAAGGACTTTGTTTAGTCAAATTATACATAAGCTAAGAACTAGACACCTAGGAAAAAAACATTGAAAAAATAATCCAGAATTTTTGTTAGGTTATTATTTGTACACTGAAGTTGACCTTCAGCTATGGAATCTGCACAGAAATTGGAGATTAAATAAATAGTTTATATCTTATTATACCAGAAGGAAAATACATGAAAAGATGTATGGGTGATCTCTTAAAGTAAAGAAAAATAAAAATAGGAAGGATTAAGAGAAAAGGAAAACCAAGGAGAGAAAAGAGATAGTAAAACAATTAAACTATGGGAGCAGAGGGGATATAAAATAAGTGGACTATGAAAATGTCAAATAAGTGATTCAATCAGCATTTTACAATGGTATATGAGTAACACTGGTCTCATTCTGTAGAGAAATATTGAGGTAAAATAAAGCTTGAGGACCTGATGGATTTTGTGTAGCATGTAAATTGTGAAGTGAAAAAACTAGTTTTAGATATTATGTCTCCCTGGGCTGCAATCTGCCTAAACTGTGGTAGGTACCATGTGAAAAACACTATGAAATACAAGAATAAAAATGTGTAAAAAAGTATTTTTAAAGTCAAGATAGGCAGAAAGTCTATATGAGATTGACACATGAAAGAAAAGGTGAAATATGAAAGTAAGAAAAAAGTATATTGCAGTAGCATCAACAGAAACTTTTTTGATGATGCTTTTGTCATCAAACACTGAAGTATTAGGTTTCATGGTCTATAGTAAAGATATCATCTTACAGCTTAAGTGCTTCCCATAAGTTATCTCTATGTGTATGTCATGGGAAAAGAGGCAGGAAATTAAAAAACATATTCTTGGACCTATATGTCTGTGTTATGGCTGTGTTCCAGCCCAGCTGGAAATCTTGTGGATGTGAGCTTGGGGAAGGATGGAAAAGGTGACAGTATTGATTAATTGGAATTAAGATGTTTAAGTAAGTAATTTAAGTTTAAAAGTTTAAAAGTAAGTAATAAATAAGTAATAAGTAAAAGTAATAAATAAGTAATAAATAAAAGTAAGTAATAACTTAAAAAAGTAAGTTTAAAAGTAAGTAATAAAAAAATTCAGATAAAGGGACTAATATATTATATACCTTATAAATGCTGACAGAATACTGAAGAGCTGCTTAGGTGGGGCCATAAAAAAATGAAAAACAACAACAGCAACAACAACAACAAAACAACTAACCTGTTTTCAGAACTGTTTTTCAACTGTTTTTACTGTGATTTAGTTTTACTGTACTAGAAACTTGAAATTACAATTTTTAGGGATTTTTTTCAGATTAATTACTGTGTGTTATATGCATTGTCAATCTCTGAAAGTAATGTCCCTTGGTAGAAAAAGAAATTCCAAAATTCCCATGATTATTGACTTGTGGTAGAACCAGAGTCAATTTCTATAGAACGACAATGAACTCAATTTTCAAGTGTATTGATTTACGTACTTGAAAAGCTATTTCTATAGAGAGAAAGCACATAGATGTAGTACTTTTGATTTTGTCTTTATTTACTTTCAAGCAAGCAACAGTCATATGTTTGTATATGTTTAAATAACTTTAAAAATAATTTAAACACTTACCAGGCTGGATATACCCGTTACTGAGGACCACATGTAATATTATTATGTGGAAAGTAATTAGTTTTGATATATTTTGTCCATAGAGTGGGTTTTTGAAAACATTGAAAGAGTGGCTTTTTAAAAGTATGTGCATCAAGCCTCTTTGCTTTTTGGGGATTACAGGACTATTCAGAATTTCCTATTGGAAAGAAGTACAATTTCCACTGTAATAAAGCCAAACCAAAGTGCAGCTTTGAATCATTGAAACTATGGATATTTCCCTCCCTCTTAATTTTATGTTGGTCACACTGACAAATAATTACAGAATAGTATTCCCACTACTTATAAAAAGGAGTTGACTTTTTAATTACTTTTCTGTTGATAAACCAAACACAGAGGAGACATTAAATTAAACAAAATATTTTAAAGTGCAGTAAATGTAACCTTTTATGTAGCCTTCTATTTAGGCTCTTCCTGTTGGTTGCCATGATAATCTTGCTTCTCTTTAATGTGAGAGGATTTAAGTAACACTTGACAAGAAAAAATATTGGAAACGGGTAGCTAAAAACCAGAGAGATGGAGATTGTTTGAGGATAAAATGCATTCAAGAGGATCAGAGAGCTGTAAGGACAATAAGGTTACCTGAAGCGACTGCTAACATGGTATCTCCAGAGGATTTCTGTTATTACTGTCATTTATTCTTGTGATAGATATCCTCTAAAACCCATCCTTAAATAAACTGTATTTATTCTGCAGCCTAATGAACCATGTTGATGCTAGTTTTTAAAATAAATTTTAAATAAATCTATGTATCTATGTATCTATGTACCTATGTATCTATGTATCTATCTATCTATCTATCTATCTATCTATCATCTATCTATCTATCTATCTATCTATCTATCTATCTATCTATCTATCTATCTATCTATCTATCTATCTATCTATCTATCTATCTATCTATCTATCTATCTATCTATCTATCTATCTATCTATCTATCTATCTATCTATCTATCTATCTATCTATCTATCTATCTATCTATCTATCTATCTATCTATCTATCTATCTATCTATCTATCTATCTATCTATCTATCTATCTATCTATCTATCTATCTATCTATCTATCTATCTATCTATCTATCTATCTATCTATCTATCTATCTATCTATCTATCTATCTATCTATCTATCTATCTATCTATCTATCTATCTATCTATCTATCTATCTATCTATCTATCTATCTATCTATCTATCTATCTATCTATCTATCTATCTATCTATCTATCTATCTATCTATCTATCTATCTATCTATCTATCTATCTATCTATCTATCTATCTATCTATCTATCTATCTATCTATCTATCATCTATCTATCTATCTATCTATCTATCTATCTATCTATCTATCTATCTATCTATCTATCTATCTATCTAATCCAATCTAATATTTCTGTCTATCTCAGTATCAAGGTATGAACTGCCAGTTTAGTGTGAGGAGCCACTATTACCTCATATAAATAAGGTTGTTCATTGACTAACAAGCTACTAGTCTTGTCTGTGTCTGCTCAGTCAGAGACTTACATATTTCAAAGGCATCTACGCCTACCCAGGGTGGACTATTGCTGCAAGAAAGCTCTCATTACCAAGGAAGCTACAAGTCAGTACTGCTTAAGAGAGGTAGACAAAGCAGAAGTTTTGTTTAGTAGTTTTTCTAGTGAATACATAGGGGAAATCAATTCTACAAATGTTCCAGGCTTTCAGAAATTTGAAAAGACAGTCCCTGTTGAAAGGGCAAAATTAATCTGTCAACTAGTTCTACTTCTCTGCTAGATGAATGAATTACGAAGAATATTCTTTAGCTAAGAAAAAATTACCAGGTATTTAAAAATATTGTTTCTATGTGCCTTCAAATATAATGAACGGATTTTGTTAGAATACAGTAATGGTCTTTATCTTCAGAATTATGCTTGGGTGACCTCTTCTTATGGTGCCTCTACATGAGAGTATTAGCCAAGAAAAGGTGTGCACAGATGCAAGGAATATTTTAGTAATTTTTACTATTTTTTCCTCTTTA
>VWZN01005856.1:25278-46177 GCA_013396955.1 Regulus satrapa | reverse complement strand
AGGACCTTTCATTGCAAGTATCCCTGAAGCAGTGTGTTCACGTTGATCAGACTAAGACTTGTGCTGCTATTTCGCTTATTTCCTGTAATTCAGTTGACCTTTAGTCCTCTCTGACCACTCCAGCATCTCATAGATAAGTTTATATTGAGTGTTTTAAATGATACACATAACATCTCCTACATTAATTATATATAAAATACTGTCATACATGAACATTTCTGTCAAATGCACAAAAAAACTTTCTTGCTGGCTGTTTACAACTATCTGTGTATTTTGGTCAGTCTTGCATCAGGAACTGCCTGAAGGAGTCAATGAGCCTGCCAGATTCTTTATCCAAGGTAGCTGCATTTTTAATAAATGCATATCAATAAATTATGCATTAATAGCATATCTATTGAAGCATACAGATGGTGGCTATCAAAGAATCTAGGCACAGCAGGGCCTGCTTAGGAAAATTCCAGGGCTGTCTATAACTCACACCTGGAGAGCTCTCAAAAACAGAATTTTTGTTGTGAATCTGGTTAAAGACTTAGTCATTGATTTGTCTCACATGTTGTCTCCTGAATGCTGAGAGTATTTGAGAAGCTCCTGCACCACCCAGGAATTCTTCACAGAGGGTGCTGGGTGTGCATGCAGCCAAAGCAGTGATATCCAGCTAGGCCACAGCTGCAATTATTGGATGGACTTAAATTTTATGCTAATATTCCAATTGTAACTTAGATTTTACAACTCTTACCAGAAAAAAAAAAAATGAGTCTGGTTGGAATTCTTGAAGACTGATGCATATATTCATATCTGAATTTATTTTGCCTATGGTCTTTTAGCTGAATACTTTTAAAAAGTAAGAAACAGCTTTGTGGTTTGGCTTGGTTTTTTGTCTGTTTCTTTGTTCATCTAACAATGATAGTAGGAGTATAGCTGAATCAAGTGTGTAAATATATTAGTTTTGTCAACAGTGTTTTCCCCTTTGTCATACAGGAATAAGCAGTCACAGACTGATGGAAAAGGTAAATGAAAAAGCAACAAGCTGAGTCATTGAACTTCTCAAGAAAGCAGTTTTCATTATTCAGTTGTAGAAATTAAAGATGCATTTTACTTTACAAAATGTAAATAGGAGGAAGAACTGTAACACAAGACAGGGTTACCAAATTGTAAATAACTGAGGTGTTTAATAATTTTGTATAAACTAATCTTCCAGACATATGTTATTTATTGGCTCACTTATTAATCTACAGGAAATTTTGCAGTTGATTATAACAAGGTAGGTACTTGGCATTTTAGGAATTTGTCAGTTGTAACTGTATGAAATTCATTACTCTGACTCAACATATGTATGATTATTTAAGAAAGATATTGTGTTGAAAATACTCTAAGAACTTATCCATTAAATTATAAATAGGATAGAAGTAGACTAGATTAGAATTATTAATTTGTAAGGGACCCTCAGTGATTATTGTTCCTATGCACCTCTACACCAAAGCCTACATACCATTTAAAAGGGAATCTCATATCATCTCTATTTGTGACCCAGTTACAAAAGAGAGAGTGCTGAAGGGCAGAAATTATGTGCCTTATGAATTTTTCAGATTTTTAGAGTTGATAGTTATTTATTCCAAATGGCAGCTGGGCATGGAAAATATTTCATGTAATTTTACTGCATGCCTGGTTTGAATGCCTAAGACTGTTGTTTAAATATCATATTCAAGTATATACTTCTGGAAAAAATACCCAGATAGACACTGCCTTCTTCAAAGCAATAAGCTAATATTTTCTCTTACTTTTAGTTCTATATATTACTACTATCAGGGTTAATGAATTATAAGATTAAATCTTTTAAGAGGCACCTGCAAATAACTGTTCAGTAACTCAGTTCTCATGGAAACCAAACTGAAAGATATAGAGTGCCTTGAATAAAAATATATTTAAATATGAAAATAATTTCCTTGCCCCAGTTGCTATAACTGCATTCTTTTGCATTTTCATTTCTTTCAAAGGTAAGAGTCCAAAACCTATTATCACACTACTTGTAACTTTTACATGTTTACTGTGATGCCCTATATCACATTGCATTCTGTATTTCATATCAAAAGAAATTAGGCATAGTAATATATGGTGATACATGTGGTTGTTAATGAAAATATAAACTGTGATTACTGTTACATAAATCAATAATCTGTAAATAGACAGTTGAAGAGGAACAAGGATGAATATTGTAGCAAAAGGCATAAATCGTAGAAACCCTTATTTCTTGCTGTCTAAACATACCCTCAAATATGTTACTAAACAACTGCATGCCTCACTGGTTTTTCTTATACAACAGAAGATCATTCTATAGAACTTCCAGTAAAATGCCAAAAGAACTTATGAATTCCCTGCTGAGAGTCTATAATCAATGTTTTTTGGGTTTTGGGGGTTTTGGGGGGTTATTTTTGTTTGGTTTGGTTTTTTTGTTTTTTTGAGTTTTTTTTTTTTTTAAATGTTTGAATGTTTTCAATTTCCCTGCAGTTATTGTAAGGTACTAAGTATTCTGGTTATTCATGACTGAAAGGTCATTAATTTACAATGTCCCAGTTGAAAATACTTCAATTTACATGACATTTATCAAGGAGATTATGTGAATCTACTTTTGTTCTGTGAGTTTAAAAGGTGAGACTTCTTGCTCTTTTCAATAGAGTAAGATTAAATAAACAGAATTCAATTACAGAGCTCTTTTTTAAAATTATTTGAAAGAAAACATTTTCTTAGGTGATTGTGAAGACATTAGTGCTAATAGAACTCTTCTAAAGAATTCTCAGCATGTAAGTAAAACCCTAAAGTTAATCCAGCATTACCATTAGTTTCAGTTAATACTCTATTTTTTGTCTAACTGGTATCTTTTATCTTTGTACATGTCGTATTATTGTTCAAAGTTCTATTGATCCAAAGAAGCTCTATGCTATAAATAAATCTATTTGCTGCAGGGTGTGAAGCAAAGGTCACTTTGGTCTACACAAAAGGTTGCTATGTATATTCAGCATATGGTCTTTTTGGTACCTTAATTTGGGCAGAAGCATCTCTCTAAATATTTTAATAACTGGATTGTAACACATATGGATTAGAAATCAAATCCTCAGTGGTATATGATGGGATAATTCAGAATATATAATGACATTAATGTAAGACATAATGGCTATGCTTTGTGGAAGATACTATTGCCCATCTTGGCAAAGAGTTGCTATGAAAAAATAGAAGGAATTGATTATTATGTCTATGTCCTTTGAGGATAGTGGTAAGGTGATTAAAGTACAGCTCAAGAAACATAACCTAAGATGACTGCCCATGGATTATCCACATGCAAATATGGTTGCTTAGAAAGTTTGGGTTATTATGGTGCAAATTCAAGATGTGTCCCTTTGCAGGATGCCGCTTGTAACAGAGACAGGTATTTGGCAAGGTCATATTTGCTGGAATTTTTACCAGATTCTTAAAGCAAATCTGAAGATAATCTCCATGAATTCAACATCTCCCACTCTGCTCTGAATTGATGTGCTCTCCCCTTGAGTATTGTGTTTTAGGCACCACAATATAGGAAAAATATTAAATTATTAGAGAGTGTCCAAAAGAGGGCAAGGAAGATTGTCAAACGGCCTTGAGAGGAAGCTTCATGAGGAGTGGATGAGTGCACTTGGTCTGTTCTGCCTAGAGGAGACTGAGTGGAGACCTCATCATAGACTGCAGCTTCCTTGTAAGGGGGAAGAACAGGGAAAAACCCTGATCCCTCCCTTCTGGTGACCAGTGACAGGACCAGAGGGAATGGCCTGAAGTTGTGTCAGGGGAAGTTTAGGTTGGATATTAGAAAAAGGTTCTTCCCCCAGAGGGTGCTTGGGCACTGGAACAGGCTCCCCAGAGAAGGGGTCACATCAGCAAGGTTGGCTGAGTTCAAGAAGCCTTTGGACAATGTTCTCAGGTACATGGGGTGACTCTTGGGAGTGTCCTGTGCAACCAAACATGTTGAATGTAGGAAGTGCTTTGCTCTGCTGAACTGCTCCATTGTAATTCATGAGCTCCAATGAGGCTATGTTTGTCATCTAACAGGTTCAGGTGGCTTGCAACACACCATCATTGTCAACTGTCTGAATGTTCCTATTTTTTTAATCCAAATAATTATCATAAAATTTATGGTTGGTACTAACATTTAGATTAAATTTGTGTATCAGCTAACTTAAACGGAGATAAAAGGTCAAATTACTAAAACATTTTCATGGGGATTTTTAGGTGAAGTTAATCCTGAGGAATTGTGACAAATATATGCAATTTTCTGCAAGATTAGTGAATAGGTGAATAGCCAAAATAAGTCTTGTGAAAAGCAGGGGCTGATACCTCACTATAATGTATTAAAAAATTTGACTTCACCAAGCTGCTCTTCAGTACTTTTATAAAAGGATACAAATTTGCAGTACTCAGATTGAGTCAGGATTCCCTGTTTCCACATTTTCAAAATGAATCTTATGGTTTTTCTGCTTCTGTGTTGGTGCTGCAGTGACCACTATATGTTTATGGTGGCTATGTAAGTTACAGGGAAACAGACCTTTTTACATTTTTTTCTTACAAATTCTGTTGTATCTTGGATAGCTGAGGACTTTGCCATTTGCTTCTAACTACTGCTGATAGTTTCAGTCAAATAATTGGCAGTCAGTCCTTGTCCTCTTAGCAGCACCTAAGCATGTGAGATAGGGATCGACTGAACTGAAAAGTTAATTTTACCACAATTTCTTCAGCATCAGAAGGAATTATCAGAGCCTTGCTCATGCTACTCTACTATCTTTGTGACTCCATACTGAAGTTCAGCACCTAAGGCTGACAAGGCAAATTTCATTGGCCTGAAATTCATGTACAATTAAACTTAGACATTTATTTTATCTCAAAATTAGACAGACTTAAAGACTGCAGTTTGCTCTATATCATGAGAATTAGCAGAAAAATACTTGGTTTTAATACCACATATTTTTTTCTGAGTCTTTCTCCCATAAGAGTTAACAGTAGTAACAGGTTGTAATTGCCGTCTGTTACAAAGCTCTGAAATACTGTGTTGTAGGATACTAGCACAGAACTTTGTAAAAAAAAAAAACTTGATTGTTTTTTCCCCATGCTGTTCCCAAAACTACTTTTAATTCTTCTCCTAAGGGAAAAACAGGCTGGCGTTTGAAACACAAGTTGCAGATCTAAGCCTCTAGTTACTGTCAGTAAATGCTCTTGCTGCTGTAGCAGAGCTACTTTGGCATTCTTTCAAAGAAAAGACTTTTCATCTCAGCTGTTTCCAAAGAAAATACTTTTTTTCCTCAAAGAATAGATATTTTCCATGGTTAGAAATAACACAATAAGTTGTAATGTCCTATTATAATTTGTATTATATTAATACAATTTCATTAGTTACTGGGGTTTTCTCCAGTCTATTTTAGAAATTATTATCGGAATAAAAATTTTGTTCAGGGATACAGCCTCTGTAACAAAGACTCCTGACCAGAATGTATTTCCTAATCTTCTCCAGAATGAGAAATTTCAGTCTAATGTCTGAATAAAAATAATTTGAACAGCAACATGTAATCTCAACATATATATCTATTAAGAAAAAAGTGCCAAAACACACATTGTTTATGATCAGAAACCAAAATAACAAAGGCATTTCAAAAATTCAGACATCAGAAGCAAATATAATTTACCTTCTATAACCAATCATGGTTCCACACAACTATGAGTACAACTATTTTCTGCATTAGGGAGCAATCATGTAGCAAATTCTTCCCCTCACAACTACACAGCTGAAACCTGCTGTGACTTACTGTTCCTAATTTGATTATTTCATCAGTCACTGAGGTTCCACTGCTTGAGACAGAAGAAGTGAATATAATTGGAAACCCCATAAAACAATTGGAGAGAAAAAAGAAAATGCAACAAAAGCAGTACAGAAGATGGAAGGAAATGTACTGCTATGTATTGTGAAGCATACACCATATTTTTCTCTCTGCTAGAGAAAATCTTCAAATAAAAAAAAAAATCTTATTCATAATCCTGAGCAGTAAGGTGAAATTTAAGGGCAAATATGACAAGAGGATGATTGGTAATGTTGAGATATTTTTAGTGGAGTACAGGAGTATTCTGTCTCAGTTTAGAAACCTAACATGAGCCAGTCAGCCTTCTTTGCTAATGGAATTAGAGGAGAAAGAAATCAGCTTGTTTCTAAAAATCCTTTCAGTCACTCACCTCTCTACCTAATACACTTCTCCGTATTCTCTAGCCTTATCTTTCTGCCATCCCAATTCTGGGATGTCAGTCTTGATGCTTTTTTCTCCTCTTTGTTTCAGGTAGTTACCTCACTCCTCATGGTTTTACTGAGGATTTTGGTGTAATTCACTTTGAAGAGCTGGCTGAAATCCAGCCAAAAGGTCTGGAGGGTTAAAACCTGCTCAAAAGCTGGAGCAGGGAGAAACTGCTGGCTTGCTGTATCAGGTGGATGCTTTGGGTTTTGCTAGGCTGTAAGGAAAGAACTTGCAGAGGCCCACTGAGTGAGACTATTCAGTGGTACTGGTTGCTCTCAGGGAAGATGGAGCACCTTCTCAACCTGCTCTGCAATGTTATTGCTGTCAGATGACAAGCAAGGGAGATTGCTTTATTTTCCTCCTCTATACTGGCTGTGCTAAGGCAGTGGAAGTGTGAAACAGGTATAACAGCAGGTACTTCATAGCTGGCTGGAACAGGTTCTAGAAGCAAAGCTTAGTACCTGATTTTCATATACAGGGAAACTGGAGAGCACTGTAAATGCTCCTGAAATCTCAGGAGCTAAACTACCTGGAATGAGAGTGCTGAGCAGGAAGCTGCCTGCCCTGTGGGAATGCTGAGGAGAGGGCATCTTCAGCCTAGACTGCACTCAGCTGCCTTTGATGCTGCAGAGCCACTGCTGAGGACTTATGCACCAAAAAGACCCTTAGAAAAGAAGTCCTCATGACACTTCTTTCAAATGAATTATGCTATTAACAGAAGACATATTTTCCCTTTTTTTAATTTTTTTTTTTCTATAATTGCTGGGGGTTTTTTTTGTTTGGTTTTTTGGGAGGTTTTTTTTGGTTGTTTTCTTGTACAAGGTGGAAGATCAGAATTTTTTTCCCTTTACCTAATATTCTTCAGCTCAGGATCCCAGGAAAATATTTGAAATAGCAGAATATGCATGTGGCTTTAAAGAAAGTGTGCCAGGTTGGGATTTGTTTGTAGGTTTTGTGCAGTTGCTTCTCAATTACTTAAAACTGACCAAAATGGAAGGAGAAAGAAGGAATAACAGACTGTTTTCTATATGTTTTTATTTCTTTTGGGATAAAGCATTTTATTTTGCCCTTGTTTTAGAGATAATTTTCAGAATATGCGAGCTATTACTTTGACTGCATACTGATACATTTTAACGAAAGTCTCTTCATTAATTTTGCAGTGAAATTTTCTTTTTACATCATGCCCTGCAGGTTTTTTCCACCCCTGTACATTCCTCTGAGTTTCTTTGGTGGTTTAGCATCTTAATGTACCTAGAGGGGCTTCTTGATATCATATTCATAGTAACATCTGCAAACAAAATGCAGCCTACAAGTTTCTGTACAAGTAAGCACTTTTAGGGCAGACATATATGTGCCTTTCTCTGTCCTTAAAGTGTAGATCACTTCCTTTTCAAATTACTCATAGAGCTAGTTTCAGCAAACTAGTTTTTATCTGTGCAATCAAATGCTTGCACAGTAGGAGACTCCCTTGCATAAACAAGTGGGAACAAAGTGCTCTTCCCCTTCTGGTGTTTCCTAAAGATTACTTTAATCAATTTCTGAACTGTCTAAAGGCTCTGCTTTTCTAATACATGGAACTTTGGTACCCTGTTAAGATAACTAAGGACAACTAAGGGGGCAATTATCTTATTCTTTGATAATTTGAATTTAAATTGATAAGCTGAATTTTGGCTCAGCTGTCAGAGACAAATGTTTCAAGCCAGCTGTAACCACACTGCATTCACACAGGTCTAAATTTGGGCATATCTCATCCTCTCAAACAATTTTCAGAGTAAACTGGTTTATGCTGAAGAGAAGAAAACCAAAGGCTAAGGACTAGGAGCAAGCTGTTCCATACATAGAACTTGAGAGAAAAGAACCTGAAAGGGTTGATGTTCAATGCCAAGGGCTGCAGTATCAGTGTGCAGCCTTCACTGTCTCTCCATCCAGTAAATCGTTTCTGCAAGTTTATCTTCCTCAACCTCTACCCAAAACTCTTGTGCTCGGAGGCAAGCTGTTTGGCTGACATTGTCAGCTGTCATAATACAGGTGTGCAGTGCTACCAGGAGCACTCTGTCTTAGAAAGGCAAGCACTGCAGGTGTTACCGAGAGCTTTGTTCAGTGTTTTCCTTCCAGATATGTAGGGGTTGTATACTGGAACATGAATACCATCTGTTGCACTCTTGAGGTGTCAACTCTACAAATAACTTAGAAAAAGGACTGCCACTCTGCTGCTCTAATTTAATATACTTCAGCTGCCTGTAAGACTTCTGTATCTTTGTGAGTTTGGAGGGCTTTGACCCAGGTTAAACCAGCATTCTGTTCACAACTGTAGACAGGAATCTTTATCGATCCCTGGAAGCCACCTGACTGTGTAAGCAGTGCTGATTACATTCTGCTATTATATGTCTCTGCTCAAGGCTGGCTGCTAAGTCTGTGTTAGCTAATGTGGCACAATTAGTTGAAAATATTTGCAGCGCAAATGGGTACCAAGAATGTTTCTTCTTCTCAAGGGCTCCACTGCACATGTACCACAGTGCACATCAAGGTGCAGTGTAATCTTGATGTGCAAATGGCTGAATGGATGTCAAGGTATGCTCTGAAAGTACATTTCAGCTACAGACTATAATTCTAGTGTGCGTACCCATCTGCTCTTCAGTTAAGATATATCTGTCAAAAAATGCTTTGCTACTTGAGATTGAGTGACTGAATAAGCAAAACATAGATTTTTCCCTAGCTTCACAGTGGTTCTGTAATTTCATCCGTGCACGGAAAATTGCAAACTGAGCTTTACACATATGCTTTATCCCATAGCATCCTTTAAGCTGGAGAAGACCTTTAACATCATCAAGTCCAACTGTAAATTCAGCACTGCCAAGTCCAATACTAATCTTTTCTCTAAGTGCCACATCCACAAGTTTTTACATACCTTCAGAAATGATGACTCATTCACTTCCCTGGGGAGCCTTTTCCAGTGCATGACTGCTATTGTGATGAAGAAATTTGTCCTAATGATCAATATAAACCTTCTCTGGCATAGCTTGAGGCCATATCCTCTCATCCAATCACTTGTTACCTGAGAGAGACCTACCTTCAACTCTTTTTACTTTACTGAAGATCCTTTCAATTGGTTGGAGAGAGTGATAAGGTCCCAGCCCCAGCTCCCTCAGCCACTTCTCATCAGACTTGTCCTCCAGACCTTTTGCCACATTTGTTGCCCTTTTCTGGGCACACTCCAGCACCTCAATATCTTGTGATGAGAGGCCAAAAACTGAACACAATATTCTATGTATTTTGTCTTGTACCTGTGTAATTAAAGAAACTGTGATTCCCCAAGTGTCCTTATAGAATATACCCATTCTTCCTCTTCCTTTGCATCTTCAAGGTAGCACTCGAGTTGCATGATTTTAGAAATACCAAAATTTGTCTTGTTTTATACAGATCAACTGGTTTCTGTGATGATTTTTCCTTTCACAGAGAAGCTGATGACTACTCTCAGCTCTTCTGTGCAATTATGCACTCTTTGGTTTAGTCCTGATGTAGATGTGTTTCTGGGTATCCTTTCCTGAATTAATCTGGGGAAAGCTTAACTCAGGAGAAGATATGTGACAGCTTCAATAAGGCAAGTATACTTATTCCTTCAGGAGCACTGAGATTCATGTTCAGATTTGATAATGCCAGCAATAATGAAAAGTCAATGTTTTTAATCTGTGGTCTTTCCTAACTGAATCACTGTTTAAAAATATGAAGAAAAAGAGCATCATGTTTTCTTGTATGTTCAGTCCAGATTTTCAGAAAAAGTCCAGGTAATTGTTTAGGCATTCAACAAAACCCTCAAAAAGTATTGACATGACATGGAGTACCTTGTAGGAATTTGGATGGTAAATCCTGCCTCCAAGAACTGCTGTCTCTATAATCCAGTTTGAGTGAACCAGTAAGTAGGCAGTATAAATAAGAAAAAATAAAACGGTGTATCTACATATAGTGTCCTGTTTCCAGCCATGAACAGGGTTAATTTTTCAAAGCAGCAGTGAGAATTCAGAGCCTGGAACTATGTGGGCATGGCCAGGAACTCAGAGTTATTCCCTACCATTCCTGACTTTTTTAGGTCATTGCCAGAGGTGGGATAATCTCTCTTGCTTCCTGGAAGAAAGTTGTTCCTCTCCAGAGCTGGAAAAGTATGGTGGGTGGAGGGTCTGTATGTCACTGCTTCATTGTCCCAGGCCTGGTGAGTATTTTGCATGTGAAACACATCTCTTTGTACACTTTTGATATTGATATTGTTGCTGTTATTTTCTTATCTCACTGCTGTTTCCAGTAAATTTGTCTTATCTCAACCAATGATCTCTGCCTTTTGTACCTTTAACTGGAGGGGAAGGGAAAGGGAGGGGCAGTGGGAGCACTAAATAGGGGAATACCATGCCCAAACCACAAAAATAAGCTAAAACTGATCTGCTAAAATCACTGTGGATCCAAAGATGTCTGTCACATTAGAAACTGAAGTGTTGTCATTCATATCCAATCTGACAATGATGTGTGAGGAGCTAATCAAAATCTACCCTAATTGACCACCATCACTTACTTACAGTTTTTGTAGGAAGAGAAAATATTACTGCTTTCTGGAAATAGACTTATTTGGTACAAAATAAATCTTTGATATCTCACAAACATCAATTATATGAATTAGAGGTTAAAGGATAGACTAAAAATGTCAATTACACCTTTTTGACTGTTACTGCTTTGCCAACAATTAATGATAGTGTCCCAACCAAATGACAAAAATGTGAGTCCGCATGGAATGATGGACATTCTTTAAATTAGTGCAAAGAACAAAAGAATGTAAGGATTATTGTCAGAATATCTGATTTATGGCTAGTCAGCATAAAAAAGGACAGGTTAAGAGACAGGAAAATTAATACATTATAGTCAAAGACATTGCAACCCAGGACAAAAGTTGATAATAGAGACAGTTGCAAAGTCTTAGGGTACTGATTGATGAATGGGCCCCTGGAGAAACCACTCAGGCATATTTTTGCAGAGGCTGAATCAGAAATTTGTAGTTGAAAGAAGGGAGAGGAATAGAACACACAAGACTTCTCATATGTTTAATGGGAAAGATATTATTTACAGGATAGAGGAGAAAGATTGTGGGATTATCTGCATCTACATAAGACAAACATATTTTGTCTTTGCATCTTTTGGGCAGCAAATATTTTTGCTGTCTTGAGGTTTAGTTGTTTTATGTTCAATTGGTTTATACAAATAACTCCTGAACAAGCTGTTTATCTGTTTTGAACAAGTTTTTGTCTGGTGCCTCTTTCCATAATGAAGGATGAGTCTTCTTATTGTAAAGCCATCTGACCTTTTATCATGCCTTTTTTCTGAGTATTATGCACTATAAAATGTGTGTGTGATATTCAGTAAAGTGCCCATTTTTCATAGACATGTTCTCTAAGTTCATGCCATTTGAAGGCCAAAAAAATCAGCTAATCTTCTAGCATCAGTTACTTAATTCTCTGCCTATTCTCTGCTGCTAGATTGACTAAAATGAAATGGATTTATCTGAATTCAGGAGTACTGGCTATCTTCTGTTCTGATGGAACTCCCTCAGGCTTTAATGTGGGCTCACTTCTGCAAGTGGCCTAATAAGAAGCACGTTTGTAAATGCTGCCCTGCATATAATATAATAATATAATAGCAGCAGTTTACTCCACCTTTCTCTTGAGTGAGATCATGTGTCTCCTGAACAGTTGTTTTAAGCAAGGCCTTGACCAAGTCAGCCAATGAAATGTACAACATTAGCAGGAGGTCAATCAGATGAGATCATCATATGCATTATTTTCTGCAACTTTTCTTCTGGTTCTGAAAAACAGCATTTCTTTTGCCTTTGTCCACCTATCCTTCCTCCTGCCACCTTCAGAAAAAGTAGGCTTTTTGATTTTTCAGTCTAAAAAAAAATTTTAAGTCAAAATAATTGTATAAGACATAGAACAGAGTAAAGAGGAAATTATACCATGGAAGAGTGTCAGTAAAAGTGAAGGGAGTATTGGTTATGAAGCTTGTGGAGGCCTGCACTTGAATCCCTGTGTACTGATAATGGTAGTGTGTGAAGCTGTATTCCTTGTTTTGTACACATTCCCAGAATGACCACTGTAAAATGAGACAATTCAAATCTTTAATCCAGACAGGTTTTTTATGAGTTTTGCATTTTCTACGTGGTTAGAATCAGTTTAAGGTTTTTTCCATTATATGAATCTGGTCTTTGGACACTTGTGTTATATTTTCTACCTCTAATCTTGTCATACCCAAGTACCATTTCCATGTGTGAACTTATTACAATTCTGCCAGTTAGAGTACAGAAGCCTCTGATAGAAAAAATAATTAGCAGCATAGTCCTACAAGTCCCATAAATTTAAATGAGTAAGGTTGTAAATATGCAAAAAAACCCATCATTTTTTTTGAAAGAACAGGGATTTTATTCCAAGGCCCTTTCACTTCTCGACTAAGTTTTGAGTGCTACAAAAGAAAATTTTCTTCTTCTCTTTCTAAAAGCTCTATAATGATCTATATACACAATCTTTGCCCTGGTGTTTATTTTATGAAGTCTTACAGGCTTCTACAAACCTATTTATGTTGCTAGGCTCTAACTGAAGTGTGAATAGGTTGTATAAATGGAGACTAAGAGAGCTCCTGGTTTCAGCTTCATAGATGACTTATTGGTTCTCTGCCTTATGAGAGGAAATAAAAATCACATTTAATGGTTAACTGCCAGTGGTAACTTCCAGGCTTTCTCTTCTTTTTAAAAATCTGTTGTTATAGTTGGGTGTCAAGAGAACCTTAAAGAGAGCTGTAAAAGAAAAAAGGCAATCACTAACACTACAAAAATTTAGGTTTGAAAATAACCTCTCTGCCTATGGGACTGGGGGACTGAGAATAAAACATGGTATTTCTGGACCTGAAGCTCATGTTATGTGACTTTTTCTATGCTTTTGTTGATAAATAATTTTTGTCAGAAGTAACTATTGAAACAGAATAATAACCCAAGGTTTATTTTACTTGGGAACTTGAAGCTAAGTGGTCTTAAAATGTTTAGAAGCCTGAAATGAAACCAAAAAAGATAAATCCTAAGTATCAATATTAACAAGGTACATTATGACAAAATTATTATTAGTTTATGAAAAATATATTATATTTTTTTCTATAATATTTGCCTAATTTTTCAAAAAAGTATTTTTATGTCCTTTCACCATAATTTGGATATATGCCCATGCTGCATAGACTTGATGTAAACTACAAAAGTTCTCAATTAGATGTAGTCAAAATGTAGCCTTAAAATCAAATTTTATAAGGATACAAGAAAATTAGTGTAAAGCTGGGGTTTCTTAGCCAAAAATATTGATCCACATTTGAAGCTCTGTGGTACTAAAAACATCTGTCTGACACTTTTGGTGTTACCTTAATGGCAGTTTTTTGTTTATCTGACCTACGAGTTTTTCCATTATATATCATTAGTTGTAAACACCATATGCTTGAATTGGATGGGAGTGGTCTGTTTGCCCTTTGGACTAATTGGTCTGCCCTTCAGTGAGGACTTCACAGAATCACATAATTGTTAGGGTTGGAAGGAACCTCTGTGGATCATCTGTTCTAAGCCACCTGCCAAGACAGGGTCACCCAGTGCAGGTTACAGAGGAACATGCTGAAAATCCGCGGTCATTGTACAGCAGGTTTATTTTAAAGTGGCTTAAGGTTCTACTTTTCCCTGAGGTGGCACAAAAGAGAACTCGACAAAGTTCTTGGGAGGTCAAAAACAGGCTTCACTGGTAAACATTAGAAGATTGGGAACTGGCAGAATTTCAAGCAAAATTCCAATAAAAATAAAGCATTTCACAGTGAATTGATTTATCATAGTCTAACCTATCCAACCTTAAAAGACCCAGATTTCAAGAAGCAGAAATTAGAAGACGAAAAGGATAGAAAGAAAGAAAATAGAGAGAGACACAAAATATACAGCTGTCACCCTTAGGTCCAGTGTGGTCTCATATGCCATAAGCTCCAAGGACAATAGGGACTTGGCCATGTGTATCTTTGTGCAATGGTTTTTAGTCTGCTCTGGCCTCCAAACACCCCCTCAGGTGGGGTTTCTGGTCTAATAACCACCCTGGGACTAGGCTGGACCTCCAAAGGGGATGGAGTGTAGGGCAGAGAAGCCTTTGGAGAACTTGACCTGCCCTTTCCATGCACATCTTAGTTGTTTTGAGCTAGTAATTGTTTTTTCCAGTCTCTCACATATGTCCAGGTGGTTTTTGTTATTGTTTTCCTGGTGGAAACTCTTGTTTCGGCTACTATTAACTTGAAAAGACTGATCAAGATGGTAAAAATATTTTCAGATCTTGTAAAATAATGTGGTTTAAATATCAGCTAAATACAAAGAAGAGGGGGTTTAGTTTGCATGTTTACTGAACACAAAGTGTACATGAAAACAGGAAGATCCTAAGTACAACCACTTCGCATATTTAACAAGTAATATCTTAGTGTTTGAGAGCATGAAGATAAAGGATTTATAAAATTATAATTAGTTACAGCCTGATTAAATGTTGCTAACCCCTATCACAGGGTTAGCATCATCAAGAAGTTGCAAGCAATCAAATGTATACTAGAAAAATCAATCCCTCTGGCTATGGGTTACCAAAAGGCTGGACCTCAGGGTCTAGGCTGCTGGTAAAAATTGCATGCCAGCCTCTCTGCTGTTACATGTGGTGAGAAGCAGCACACCAGAGCACAGGAAGAGGCTTGTGGGAGAGCAAGGCCTGGAAAAAGCAGCTATATTTTTATTGCCTGTGATTCAGAGGTGTTAATGGGTTGAGGAAGTTTGCCTCTTTGTAACAGGTAACAATTTGAGCACAATCTTACAGCCAGACACAAGAAAAAGTGGTGGGAACATGCAAATGTGTTGTTGAAAACTATGATGTCATCTTTCCTCATACTAATAATTTGAAGCAATATATGAGGTAACTAAGCATGAGCTTGGACCCTGACTTTTAGTATCTAAGACTAGGTTTGCATTCATGGAGAAATGAAGGGACATATAAAACATTGTTAACACCAGCAAGTAAACTAGACTGCTCTTACAAGTCTCAACAGTAGTATATTGTTTTCCTACCTGTAGATAAAAATGCATCTAATACTCATTATTTGTTCTGTCATGTGAAATACAGGTGAAACTTGACATCCTGCTGGGTTGTTCATTTTGTAATGTCATTCTCATGGAAACATTGAAAAGTTTTTTACCAGTTTCTTGGAAGCCAGAACATAAAGATCATTTATTGATTATGTAATTGATTATCGTAAAACTGGGGCAAAATATAGAGTAGTGATTGCTATTTCTATTAAAATATAAATATATATAAACCTTTCTGGTCAAGGGTGACAAATCAAGAATGTTTGGGGAATTGTAATTCTAAAGACACAGAAGCTGGGGACCTGCCAAAATATGCATTACATGCCTAAGTATTTTGTGTGGGTGCATCTTATTGCACTTTTATTTAGACTAAACCCACAAACATATATGGAGTTAAGAAAATGCCTAAGTAAGAGTTACAGCAATTTATAAAAGTATTTTTGTCTTTTGCATTATGCTAATACATAGCTCTTTAAAGGTAAGTCTTTCCAAAAGAGCAAAAAATGCTTAAAGGTTTTACTGTACAGTGTTATATTGTTTTACATTAGTCTAAAAATTAATCAGGTACATTTTTTATAATCTCTTTTTAACTGAGCTATGTTTTGGTTGGTAAGCAGAGAGGAACAGGTGAAGAGCTCCTTCCCATTATGTAAGAGTTTGTCTAAATGCAGTCTTCAAACTAGGAGCTAATAACTTTCTTGTAGAGTTTCACTGTCATTTTTGAATATATAGAAGCTTAGGAAGACCAGTTTAAATTAATCATAATATAGGTAAAATGGTAAAACACCTGACAGCTGTAGTCAGTACTGTTTTCAAGGTGTTTTTTCCTGAATCAGGTATTTTAAATCCAATATTTTTTCCATGGTTTGTTTTCAAAGATCAGTTAGAAAATTAATTATTATTAAACATTAAAAATTTATTCTTAAAAAAGTAATTCAAAAATTGAAAAAAAGACTCTTTCAGTACTCATCATGTCACTGAGCTGGATTCATTACTGTGGTTTTACAGTCCATTTTTATATCAGTGCAAGTTCCACTGAGATTTCCATTCTAAAAATGGAGCAGTAAGTCAGAGCAATAGCTCATGTTTCTTGTAGAAAAATAATAAATGTCCAGCCAGAAATCTCTGGAGAGTTTAATTTGAATGATTTTTAAATAATTCTTCCCTGGTAGGTCATATAGAACACATTTATAGGCAAGGACTTCAGAGGTTTCCTTTCTCCTTACTTGACCTAGATTTTTTGTGTAAAATGTGTTACTGTAATCAGTTCATTGAACAACTAAATGCTGAGGTGAAATTCATTACCTTTTTGATAGAACTTACATATTTTGTTCACCAGAGTGGATTTCTCTGGCAATGACTTTGTGGCAGGTTTCCTTGACAACTTTTCAGACTAAAAACCATGTATGACACTTACATGGTTTCCATCTGCTCACCAGACCTTATTTTATTCCTTTTGTTAAAAATTTTTATATACCAAAATTCCTCTTTTGTCCCCAGAACACTTTCCTCTCCTTTTAATTCCCCCTCTGTTTGTTTTGGTAAAGCTTTTAGTTCCTTTAAAAGACTGTAATGCATTCCAGCTACAGCCTTACTGGCTGTAAGGAAAAAAAAATGCATCTGAAAAACTAAAGTTATGACAAAGCCTGTCCTCAAAGATACATCTTGATCTTGATCTTACAAGGTGGTGTTATTGCCAGTTGGGTGTAGGCAGTACTTCTCTAAAAAGCCCCAAGTGTGTAACTTTGAGGTGAAAAAATAGCAAGGGAAAGAAAAGGGGTGTTCCATGAGGAAAACATCCGCTTCACTTTGCTATTCTGTCTCAAGTTCTGCTCATTTCCCAAAGCAATGTCTAAGTCTTCCAGAAAACCTGAAGAGTAATAAGAAAATGTGTCAGAAGTGCTGCGCTGAGAATGGAATCACAGGAGAGCAGATGAACATAATGAGGAGGCCAATGGTTTTCTACAGAGCTGCCACTGACTTCAACTTTTTGCTGCTGTGCATGGACTAATAAGAATGGGACCTACTCTGCTGTGTAGACCCATTCCAGTCCTCCCTCTTAAAATGTCTTAATTCTCATGGGAATGGCACTCACCCCCAACTTTGTCTTTAGAGTATTGTAATTGAAAGTTTTTTTGTAGTAGTTTTGATTTTTTTTTTTTTTTTTAATAGTCTGAAAGATACTATTTTCATTTTTCAGGGGACAGTTTTTCTGAATCTAAAGCCAAACTTTAGGTTCAAATGTGAAGCAAAATTATAGAATCTTAATTACTTTAGAATAATAATCATAGAATGGTTTGAGTTGGAATGTACCTTAAAAATCATCTGGCTCCAGGCCCTCTACCATAGGCAGGGACACCCCCACTGGACCATGTTGCTCAATGCTCCATCCAATTTGGCCTTAAATATTTCCAGGGATGAGGAATTCATAGTTTCTCTGACAACCTGTTCCATTGCTTCATGATGGCCACAGTTATTTCTTCCATATTTCTAACCTAAATTTCCCCTCTTTCAGTTTGTCCCTATTGAAGATCCCTAACTTCCTCTGCCTGTCAGTTGCTAAGTATTATTATGGTAGCTATACCTGAGGGGGAAAAGAGGCTCAAAAGATTATGTCAGCAGGATTTCATTAGAAGTTATAGATGAATAAAATAATTGCCCTTTATGATTCAAGTGCAGATGGCAAACAACCCAAATTCATGCACTATACAGAAATACACTCAGCAGATCTAATGGATTTATGGCTAACTGCAGATGGAGGACTCTATGTGTGACAATAGATGGGAGTATTTAAAAGCCACACGTATGTACATTTTTTCTTAACTATAGCTAATTAGTAAACTAGTGTAGAAAAGTATTTCAGAAGGGATTTGGACCATAAGAAGTATACAATAAGTAAAAAATCACATGACTAGGGGGTCTGTTCTTGACCAAAAACTTTAAAGGTCATGTTCTTCACTTAGTCTATCTGAAAATGTTAAATAAATAGCTGAACTGCCTTGCCTATACTGTGTTTGTATTAATTTGGTTTCTATTCAGAAATGTTGGACTGTGAAACTCTTTAGAATGATTATATTATTTTTTTTTGTCTGTATTTACTCATTGCATGTTCTGTAGCTAACCAAATATAAACAACTCTTAAATTCAGTGTTCTAGGGTAGTTAGTGTGATGTTTCAGGGCTTATTGGTTCTGGCATCTAACAAAATGAATAGCATTGCTTTCTATCAGACTGGTCTAAATAAAAGGCCTTCTTTACTTTAATCTGTAATTTTTTGGTGTGTATAAAGCATCAGAGGCTGTAGACCAACAACCATGAAAAATGAAATCCTTTGACTATTAAATTGCCTTGGTATTACCTACACAGGCTTTAACAAAAACAGGTTGCTATCTTATTCCCTGGTCTCTGGGTTGCAAGCAGTTATTTTGATTTCCAACAGTGCAATCACCTTTCATTCTGTAATATCTCCCTTCTATCCCACTTCATTTACGGAGCATACTTGGCTGTTAAAGCTTTTGCCTTGACAAGTCAGAAACCTACTTCCTATGGTTGAATGACATCCTTATCTATGAATGGCTGATATAAGATTCAAGACTGCTTCTCTTGGTTTTTCTGCATTCAGCTCTTGGATATAGCAAATCTGGGAGTCATCCTTTTGTGCGTGTTTTTTCTTAGAAACATAGGAAAATATAGAGTAAATTGCAGTTGTTATACATGACAGTGATAATTCATTATATATAGATCCCAAAAATTGCCATTATAGAATGGAAATATGTCAATGACTAATTTTTTCCTCAGTTATTGTGTTTGAAGTTATGCTCTTTCCTTCTGACCTGTTCAGAAGGCTGTGGAAAACTGTGAAAACCCTTCTGCAAATCCTCTTTCCCCTTTCTCTTCTTTGCCTTCTTTAACTGCACATCTTTTATCCAAACAAAACTTTGATTTTTGAACTACATTTCCTTTTCCCCTCAGGCATTTGGGTGGCTTCTATTTGTGGGTAACACTAAAAAGCTAAGAACAAGAGGCAGAAAAACACAGATGCGCTAGAAGGAGACTGATGGAACAGGGAGCATAATATCTTTCCAATTGAAGTCTCCTGGGTTAAAGCACTCTAATACCTGGAATTAAGAGTGTGTCTCAAATTCCTGCTTCTGCTTCTCACCCTTTAATTATAAGGTATTTTAGAAAACAAAGAAACAAAAGAAACCTAAAACAAAACTTTTTTGCCTTTTCTGTGACAATGTTATGCTTAATATAAATATCACTCAATTAATTAATTAATATTAATTAATATAAATTATTAAATTAATTAATATATTTAATTTAAATATAAATATAAGCAAACATTCACTGGAATAATTAATAGCACTGGAGCCTTCAGCTTTGGAGAATTTCACTCTCTTCTACCCATACTTGTTAATTTCACAGATAGGGACAGTTTCAACATAGCAAACATCTCATGCATATCTTTTCCTTAGCTGGTTTCATTTTAGGATGCTTACTTGAAGATGAGAACTCAGATTCCAAATTCAGATTAGTCTGAGGAATAGAGAAACATTTAAAACTCAGGAGAAACATTTTATCTCTGATATTCCTTTAAACCCCTACCTCAGAAAAGTTATCATTATCTTGGTTTTGTATATGTTGTGGGTAGTTTGTTTTTTGTTTTTTGGGTTTTTTTTTTACATTTAAATTGTCATTAATAAAATACAGGAGAGCACCAGAACACTGGGACAAGTTGTTTGAAGCCTGTTTTGTGAGGTAAGGCAAGACAGTTATAACTTTGGAACAAGAGTCAGAATAAATGTTTATAAAAAAGAATGATGTACATGGGAGAATGTAATTAAGTAATTGTTTACTGCAGTAACTTAATTAACAAGTAAATTAATATAAAAAGACCGTGCTCTTCAATTATTTCTTCATTTTCTGGGAGTGTAATGGTAGGATGAAATAGAAAGGTAGATCTGAAACTGAAATGAAATCTTTGTTGGATCATGTGTATCCTGAATGTCAAAAGTAAGACAATTTATTCTCCAACACCTACAGTGTAGGGGCAATATATTCTGTGTAAGTTATTGCTCAATTAGTTATTTGTCATAAAGTGACCTGGAATGAGCAAACTCTATAGCCCTTCAGTATTATAAAATTAAATAGAAGGGTCTGGTTTGGAAAGGATTTTGAAGGTCATCAAGTTCCAACCTTGCTGCTGTGGGCTGGGGTACCCTAGATTGGAGTACTCAGAGTCCCATCCATCCTGGTCTTGAACACTTCCAGAGATGAGGCATCCACAACCTCTCTGGGAAAGTTCTTTCAGTGTCTCACCAAAAGAAAGGAAAAGGCTACCTCCTAATATCTAAACTTAACCTACCCTCATTGAGTTTGAAACAATTGCCCATCGTTCTATCTCTACATGTCCTTATAAAAAGTTCCTCTCCAGCTCTCTT
>VWZN01005856.1:0-14433 GCA_013396955.1 Regulus satrapa | reverse complement strand
ATATGAGCTTCAAGATACACCCTGGAGTCACAACAAGTGTAGACTCCAATGGATTCTTGTGGAAAGAGATCTAAAATCATCAAAGCATTCTGACACAGCCAACAGCAATGTTGCACTTGGGCTGACTGATCTCTAACTTTTGTACCTCTGATGATCAGAACTGTGGCGTGAAAGTGTAAGCCAAGAAGGTGACGATTCTCCCTGATATTCACATGAAATAACACTTTATGCTTTATTGACTGCAAGCAGCAGTCCACATTTCATCTGTAAGGGCACAGATTCAGGTTAGATAGCCTGCTGCTATTTCCAATATGTGAAGGGAGACGTATCTAGAGCCAAAATTTGAAAAATATGGATACTTATGGAGTTAAATTCTAGCTGCTTTGTTCTGCTAAATAATATTTTGTTTATTATGACAGGAATCAAAGAAAGAACAAACCTTTCCATTCATAACATTACAACCAGTGCAAATCTTTTGCAATTGAGGGCAGTAAACTTTAGAAAGGTAAATGTGTTTTCTTGCAGTTCTATTCTCTATTATATAAGCAGGAAAAGCAGTATAGAAGGAAACGGGACAATCAGGCAGAAAAAATATCCCGGTATTTTCAAAGAATTAAAAATCAGTTAAATTACAATTTTCAAAACTGAAATTTTGATTTTTCAACCTTATTTCTCATTCTTTACCTATTGATATTTGAGAAAAAAATAGTGAATGCTGTGACCAAGAGACAGATTTATACCCTTGATTTTTTTCTATATCAAGGGTCTGTTTGTACATTTTTGGAGGTGTTATCTGACTGGTAAACTGGATCTTCAATTATTTACTATTGGAACTATGGAAATTAATTTTAATCCAGTTCATTAACTGATGGTTAACAGAACTGTGATGGGAATAAAAGCTTATTTAGTCATTGTTGCTACCAATGTGTAATTAAGGCAGGAGGTGGGCACACTGCTGCACCTGTGGAATCACACTGAAAGAAGAGTGGAACTTCTCACAGTATTTACTAAATAATTGGTATGGTTCTGCTCTTACTGCATGACAGCTCCTTGAATGTTTTCAATAGATGCATTTCAGCTTCCATTTTTTTTCTTAGAATAAAAGATTTTTTTTTTTCTCATTTTAACAATGTGTGATCCTTCTAAAGTGATTCCTTCACTAGGTTCTAGTGGAAATACATTTATTTCAGCTCTTACCAATGTTTTAATTGACTGAGTGTTGTTATTGTCATTAATACCATAAAAAAAACCAAACTTCTTTATGTGATTATAACTTGATTTAGAAATACTGACCAGTTAGTTAAATTTAACAGCAATGGGAGTTATCCCATTTAATGTTCATTATAACACCTTCTATTATAACTCTTTTTATCATTAATGATGACTACCTTGAGATAATCAACCTCAAAAATTCTATATTTCTTGTTGAGCATGATGTTTTTATTAAGATTTCTGGAGGGATGAAAAAGAAAAGCATTGTGATAAAGAACTGGAATTGCCCGCCCAGGGAGGTGGGGGAGTCACCATCCCTGGATGTGTTTAGAAAAAGATTGGATGTGGCACTTGGTGCCATGGTTTAGTTGAGGTGTTAGAGCATGGGTTGGACTTGATGATCCTGAAGGTCTCTTCCAACATTGTGGTTCTGTGACTCTGTGATGTAGGGTTCCTGTAAGACAGTTCTGTGATGATGTTGTTGGGTTGGTTCATGACCTATATTCAAGAGAAAAGTAGCTACGTTAGGTTTAGTTATGTTAAAGCATTTGTTTTTAAAATTTTCATTATGTTCTGCTCTAAAATATTTTTTCAATGGACTCTATGTCACTTCTGTATTTAATTTTCAGAAATCATCCAGATCTCCTCTTTTGAGTTTGGTTGATAAACTGGGACCAGAATGCATATATAGAATTGTTTGTGGGAAGAAATGAGGAGTACTGCAAGTAGCACGTTGGTGTGGTCAAAATATATGAATAAGGATTTAAAAAGCAAAAGATCCATATCCATCTATCATGATGTGAGCATGAGTAGCAGGATCAAACTTAAAGAGAAGATAAAAAATAGGAACAAGATTGCAGTGTAAATACAGATTATTAGAATAGTGATTAGCATGGGGAATATAGGTGTGATTAATAGTCAAACACAAGATATGGGAAAGGCAAGGTGAACAAGGGCCCAGTAGCCACACCATTTTCCCCAAAAGTTGATTAACAGCTCCTATGAAATGAAGTCAAAACAAGATCTAAAGTCTACATCATAACACATTTGACATTTTGAAGCTGGTTAAAATGTTTTGTATTTGCAACACAAAGATTTAGTATGGGCTGAGAAAAAATGGTTAGGTTTCTAACAGTTCAGATGGAGAACTCTACAATTCCATTTCATGAGGATGCTATAAGTCACTATTAACAGTCTTAAAATTTCTGGTTTTAGCTGTTGTACCTTTGCTAGAGGAAAATAAGGAAAAATTATGTTCTTTCTGATAAGAGATTATATTTTGGTTTTTAGAAATTTTTCCTGAATTTTAAGATATTAGTCTAAGGCAACTTAAAGCCTATTTACTAACATTCTTGAGGTTTTGGAGAGCTTTAAATTAATGGCAGTCATTGAGATTGTCTTAAATTATATGCTCACTTCTTCTGTGATCCTTCTTAAGTAGAAGTGTTACATTTATTATCAAAATTAAATTAATGCTCAAATTTGGTAATAAAATATATAAATTCTATTGTATTTTAAATAGAGCAGCTAAAGGAATTTATTTTTTTAAATCTTATGATAACTTAAGACTTGGATAATTTTTTTTATCTAATTGAGACAAGTTTAAAATTTCAAGGATTTGCCTATTAAAACCTCAGTTTTGCAGACTGGATCAGTCATATTACTAGATATTAAATACTCCCAAATATGTTTCTCAAAGTTTCTTGAAATGAAGATTCATCAGCTCAAATTCTAACACAGCTTAAGACTCATGGGTTTCGCCTACTTTTTTTCCTGATTACCTTTTAAGACATTTGTTTTCTCTTGCTATCTCTTCCTATTCTTAATACAGTGTCTACTTAAAAAACTGTTAAGTGGGGTTTCCTTCTCTTCTAAATTTAATTATCTGCATAGATGCTTCAAGAGACGTTCAGGAACATAATTCAGATGATCAGTTTAGATGTCTGCATTACGGTGAGGCAAGACACAGCTCCCTAAAAGCATAAATTCTTCATTTACTGTAAAGATAGTCTCAAGGGCTAGACTTTAGAGTTGATATTTCCTGGGTTTGATGTGTAAGGGCAGATGAAAATTATAATTTAATTCTAGGAGTACATCTTGACATGGAGACTTTTGCTCACATTCCAAGCTTGCTCTCGTGAAAAAAACCTTGTGCAATTGTGTTCTCTGACTATGACCTCTAAAACACAGGAATCCAGTCAATTTCAACCCATTTTGACAAAAAGGCAAAAGGTTTTAGGATCCTAAAACTTGGGTGCATATTGTCAATTAGTAGAGGAGTTTCAGTTAGTGTCCATCCTTGATGAAAATGTAGAAATAGTGAGCCATTTAAAGTTGGGGAGGGGGAAATCTAAAACACAGGAATCCAGTCAATTTCAACCCATTTTGACAAAAAGGCAAAAGGTTTTAGGATCCTAAAACTTGGGTGCATATTGTCAATTAGTAGAGGAGTTTCAGTTAGTGTCCATCCTTGATGAAAATGTAGAAATAGTGAGCCATTTAAAGTTGGGGAGGGGGGTTTGAGCAATAACTAGATGTCAAAACTAGATTGTTTATAAGCATAGTCTACCCATAACATATACAGTTTCCTGCCATTAGCGTGGTGGAAAACTGGGGAAGGAGGAAAAAGGGAAGGAAAGGATTTTATTACACAAAAACTGAGTTTAGGGAATAAAATGCACACATTCGTAGGAAACTATCATCATTAATTCCACTACTCATCGAAAATTTATGTTATAGAAGAAGAAAAAGCCCTTAGTTTATGTAATTTAAGGAGTAAAATTCTCTTGCTGATATATATTATTTTCACTGGATAATTAGTAGGATCTTCACTGTCAGTAGAGTCCTTTTGCTGGCAGTGGCTTGACCTAGATGGGGATTTCTGTGCTGGGACATGCATTTCTTGGGTCAGAAGGGGATGTAAAACCTTTTTTTTCAGTCTTCAGATAATTAGTTTCCTTCTACATATCTTTTATCAAGTATTTGTGTCTTTACTGCATATGCTATTTTACTTTGATGTGTACTATATGTTTTAATAGACTTTGACAACAGTTTTAACTCTTAAGTGGTTTTTAGCAGTTTAGCTGTTTTAAAAGCAGTGGGTTTAGCAGCTTTTCTGCACTTTAAAAGTGCAGGAGAAAATGAAAATATTTTTCAAAATATTAATGATTAATTCTTCAATAATGTAATATTTTAAGCTAGTAGTCTACCTGGGTGTGCACATAGACATGTATGCATATATATATACACACACACATATATGGAGATATATGTATTTAAATATATGTGTGTGCACATACAATAAAAAGTGTGGGTTTTTTTTTTTTTTTCTTGTCTACTGTATTGCCCCATGAGAGTAAATTATTTCTCAATCTGTTTTTAGACATAGATTTTCTGGAAAGGTAGTATCCACCTGAAAGCAAACTTGCTCCCTTGTGTCTTGACTGCACTCACTTCATTGTAAAAATGCATTAGATAAGACCTCATTTAAACTCTACATATTTTTAGCCTCTTTTATTCTTTCCTGATGTGAGATAAAAACAAATGTTTAACTACTATGAATTTTCTTTGGCATGCCAATATTCAGTGTTCAGGTTATTTCAAAGACCATGGCTGTCTCTGGAATGTTTGATAATTTTCTTCTTTCCCCACACTCTTGTATCTAAATATGTCTTTTTAAAGTTTTGTAATTATCTTTTGATCTTTTCTTATACCAAAGCTTGCTTTAAAAAGAAAAGCCTCTCATCCTACTCTCTTGTATTGCTTCAATCCTTCTGGAATGCAACCCCTGATTTTTAGAACAAGATACTGAGCCATGCACACATAAAATGCCACAAAGTAGAGCTTCCCTTTGCCTGTGGCTGTCAAGTCTGGGGTAAAATGGTCATCTGGCATTTGTGTGCTGTTGTTTAACCTCACTATTGTTGCATGGCTGCTCAGTGGGGCAAAGGCACTGCCTGGCTGTTAACAGTTAAACATGTTAAACTTCAGGAGTTCGGAGGGCTGCTGTGGCAAAATGTGCTGTACAAAGCAGAATGTATAAATTGGTACTTAGCTGTAGGACAGAAGTGTGCCATTAAATTCATAACTATGAATTAAGTTTCAGAAACTGTGATGTGAGTGTAGGAATAAAGTCATGTCTGACTTCTTAGATAATAAGGGCACACTGAAACAGTTACGTGGAAAATCTATTTGAGAGTTCTTTTAAATTAATATTATAAGTATAGTAGAAAAAAAGTAAGTTAATATTCTCTCTGTGTACTTTAATCTCTTTTATCTCCTTTCCTGACCATTATGTTACAGTAGGAAGAGTTTCTCCTATAAAGGTGGAATTTTTCATATGAATTCTTCCAAAGATTTCAAAGTGAAATTTTGTTTGATAAGGCAATTACTTATTTCTTTCTCAGTCAAGAACTATTGAAAATTTATGTTTGTATTATATCAGATTGGAGAAATACACTAACTGGAACTCTGGATACTTTTAGTCCATTATACAAGTACACTAGGAGGAGCACAGTAGCATAATTTAGTATTTCTAAATGCATGTTCTAAGCACTATGTACTAATGAATATAAAAATAATTTGAATTCTCTATTATATTGTTCTTCCATATATGTTGTATTTGTTTTTACTATTACTCTTATCTGTTAGTATCTGTCTTTAAATGGTCTTCATGAATATCTGTTCACTGGTGGAGAGATTTTTATTTTTTAAAAAATTTGTTTATGCATCAGTTTATGTCAGTGATAGAATAAAGTTTACAAATAAGGGTAAGTCATTTCAAATAACTCAGCACAATGAGTCCTAAATAATCTTTTCCTGCTACAGAACACTGGAGATATCTAAAGGAGTACTGAGGAAGACAGAGTCATGTTGGAGTCTAAGAGGCAGGAGTTTCTCTAAACTCCACAGAGGAGGAAAGGGATTCGGACATTGAATTAAAATCTCTAGAGAAATTGGCATATATTAGCCTGCATGGGCATAGAGTAGACATATAAGTATAATTTCTATTTGTAATTTTAAGTGAGTAGGTAGGTAAATTATATTCTAAACTCCTTAGAAATGCTTTAAGTCTTAGAAAAATAGAAAGCCTCTGAAACTCTGACAATCCTATTGCCCCATTCTGTGGCCTGTCTCCAAGACATAACAACAACAGAATGAGAATATTGTTTACATTTCAGGAGAAAAAAAGAGATAAACCCATTTACCTTAAGAAGATAGACTGTGTGCGTGGAATATTGTTTGCATTCTTAAGATAGAACAAGATAGATTCACATAAATGAACAGATAGAAAATAAACGCGAGAGCATCACTTTTTCGTGTGTTGAGAATGAATTTCTGATAGGTGTATTAAGCTGTTTAGAATCATCAATTATTTAATCTATTGGTCAGTTTAGAAAGAAATGCCCCAGTATTCGAGTGAGAAGGGCACTCCTGGTTGCCTGGTGTGTCCCTCCAGAATTTCTGTTATCCTGCTTGCTGGCTGTTGGTTCTTGGCTCCTGAATGCCTGCTACCTTGCATGGCAGCATTCCTGGCTTTTTCGTCCCACACACTAAGGAAGGAGAAGATCGCACCCAACTAAAAGGAAGAAAGAAGAACAAAGTTGCAAAATGACTGTTACCAAGGGAGAAGCCTTGCCAGGCTCCCAGTTTCCCTGGTTGTTAATTATTCCCTGCACCTTGCTTCTGCACCCTAGGAAGAAGAAGGAGGAAGAAGAAAAAGGAGGAGGAAGAAGGAGAAATTCCTGCTCCCAGTTTCCATGCTGGTCTGCACCCCTGGATCCTTCTCCTGCCTGCTACAGAGGAGAGGAAGGACAGAGCCTGATGGATCCCTGCCAGGTCAGACCCCCCTTCCAGGTACTCTGCCAGGGCCTTCCCAGCACAGGAGCTGATTTTCTGGACTTTATTATGGACTCCTTTAACTTAGAACTCAGTCTTCAGATGATTGTCTTTCTGCAAATAAAGCCTTATAAGGAACTGAATATTCCTGGGCTCTTTCAAAGAATTTGAAGCCCTCACTCTCCAACATGACAGAATCACAGAATCTGAGACTGATCAAACAGTGGAACAGGTTGCTCAGAGAAGTGGTGAAGTCTTCATTCTTGAAGACATTAAATCTGACTGGGAATCCTGCAGCTTTGGGTGCTGCCACTGCTTTGAGGAGTGAAGTTGGGTTGCAGTGGACAGCCTCCAGAGGTGCTCTCTAACACCACATATTCTGTGACTCTGCAGCTGTGGTGAGCCAAGAAAGTGGAAGCTTTGTCATGTGCACAGTGCAGAGAGCTCTGCTTTCATGTTGAGAAAAGTTCTAGTATGATCCCACCCCCTAATCAGAAAGGAAGAGAGTGGCCCAAGATGGACAGGAGATGGGAGCTGGAAAAAGAGTGGTTGTGTTTCTGGAATGCTAAAGTAACAACTGAATGTTCAAATCTCAGCTGCCTCTTTTCCACAGCTCTCTGTGGGTAAAATATTTTTAAAAGCTGACCTTATGGATCAGCAGGACATGATCTTTATCACTGCCATCACTCCCCTAATCTACTTACCCTTTTTCCTCTGGGAGCACTGAAAGGATAGCACACTGTGTTCTATATTTCTCTCTCTGAAAAACTCCCTTTACTTAGAGAGGAGATGAAATACTTCTCCTTTTCTTTCATCTCCTAGCACCACTATTCCTTTCTACTTCTTTCATCCCTCAGAGGGTCTCTCTTCCTCTTACAGTGTTTGAAAGAAAACACCTACCTCATTCAGTTATTACCTAATCTAGGAGTCCTTCCCTACTTCCAACATCCACCCCTTTTCTTTTCCAATTACATCATTAGTGAACTCAGTTTCCACAGACTTTTCCTATCCACTCTGAATGCTGCTATTATCATTCTTGCCTAGCAGAGGGGAAAAAACCAAACAACCAACAAAAAACCAGATGCTATTCTTGCACTGGGAAATACTCCAAATTATGGATTTCCTTAGCAAAACTCTTGGAACTCTATTCCACCTCCTTACCTCCCACACTGGGCACACTCTGAAAATCTTCGTAAAATAAAAATTTTAGGAAGAAATAAGCTCAGCCTAGATACACTCATGAAAACATGCTTTACTCATGTAAATAAACTATTGTTTAAACATATGTCTTATGTTTAAACTGTCTCAGCCTCTGTTTTGCTACTATAGCAATAATTATTGATACCTTCCAACAAATCTTGTGTTCATTTTTCTGTAACTTTTTTTGCCTGCGATTCACTTTCTCCTAGACTTTCTGATGAAAGCAATATTCTCAGCATTGCCTTAAATAGCAATATGTGATTTTAGATTATTCTTACTGTAGGTGGTGTCATGCATTTTTTCAAAAAATCACTATTTTTTCAATAAAAATTTAAAATAGTCCCTGAACAGTGCAGTTCAGATACTTGGGTTACAATTTGTACAGACACATTATTTAAAGAAAAAGCACCCTGGTGTAGTTTCAGAGGTGAGCTGCAGAATCTTGTACTAAATCTCAAATAGGGTGTATGAGTAGTGCCCAATAGCCAGGGTTGGTGCTTGCACCTAAAATATACTTCTTGAAATCTGCTCAGTTAAACATAATCCTGGGGTTTTTTTCGCCAACTCTGGTGCTTACAAGCTGTCTCCTAAGCATGCTGGCTTCTAGCAGCAGGCGGCTAGATTACACCAAGGTACTGAGCAGTCCAGATGTACGAATTTGTCACAAATGTTCTTGGTCTCTTCTCCCAGGCAGCTAGCAATAGCACAAGGGGAAACAGCTTCAAGTCATGGCAGAGGAGGTTCAGGGTGGACACTAAAAAAAATATCTTCTCTGAGAGCATGGTTAAACATTGGAAAAGGCTGCCCAGGGAAGTGGCGGAGTCACTATCCCTGGATGTGCTCAGGAAATGAGTGATATGTTTTTGGTGTCATGGTGGAATAATGTCAACAGTTGGAACTATGGTCTTGGAGGTTTTTCCAACCTTATTTATTCTATGATTCTATGATTCATTTGAAGCCTGAGAGAAAGTGAGCAAACTTGGATCTATAGTTTGTTTTTTTCAGAGCAGTTGCCTAGGGAAGATGCATAGTTTTTGAATTAAAACAAATTAAACAAGTTATATTGGGATACATGGGTTGTGCATTGAGACAATAAACTTTTCAAAGGTAACAGGAAGTGGACTGCAGTTCTGCTTTCTGCACCATCTCTGGGGATGTTTTAACTTTCCTTGGAAAAACCACAATTATTCTAATTCTCAGTGGGGCACAATTTTTTCCTCAGTATCATCCGTTACATTCAGTCTTTGCAAATCTGAAGTGCTATTCACACTTGATTTTCTTCTGGTTGTGGGAAACAGAATATTACTGTTCTTCTTCAGTGATACTTTAAAGTATACATTCACTTAAGTAATCTTAGCTATAATCTTACCTATAATTTTTTTTCCCTTTCCTTTTTCTTTTTTCCATTACTCTACAAATCTCAATATCAAGTGTATTCTGTACTGATAGTTTTGAACAGCAGTTTTAGCTGGGCAGTGGGGAATCTATCTGTTCTTGCCTAATTGCAGTTTCATTTTTGATAATTCAATTTTCAGTTTGTCCTGTTTTCTTATATAATCTTCTTGAGGTGATTAATAAATTCCATTCTCTCTAGGACTTATATAGTTGACTAGGCAGTAAATTATATTTTATCACTTTCCAACCTAAATATTTTCTCTGTAAGTGTTTGTTCCACTAGAAAGAGAACACAGGAAGAGACATATAAATATGTCTAGGAAGAGACATATTTAAATGAATGAAAAGCATTAGAAAGATACTTGAAGTATAGGAAAAATAGGAAAAAAGAAGGACAGTGTTACAGCTGTGTCTTTCCAAATATGGAATCATATCCATAATATCCTGTACCTAGGAAATGGAGAGTTCTAAGATTCTCATACAATAAAAAGTAATTGAAGCCTAGCCCAGTTAGTAAATGAATTATGTTGCTAAAATGTTTTGGTTTTGATTTTGAAAGTGTTGTGAGTTTTAAAGTTTCTCAATGTCCCGTACTAGTTCACAATTAAAAATGTCTTCTTTTTTTTAAGAGTTTGTTTCTAATGCTTATTCTTTTCAAAAAAATAGAACCAAATTTTTCCAGGATATGAGTTAATAAACCCATGCAATTTTAAATATTGTTTATTGAGCAGCTGCAGGAGCCTGTGGATTCTTTATGGTGAAAGGATGGCAATGTGTTCAAAAATAACCTCCATAACTTTTTTACAAAACAGGAAAATTAAAATAAACTTCTTCAAACAAGTTGCTAAAACAATCTCATCAGAAAGAATTTGTATTGACATGGAAGGAATGAAAAGGAAAATTACAGAAATTAAGATGCACATCTAAATATATTGCAGTTTGAAACATTTCAATTTGAATGCAAATTGAATATTGAATTTAAAAAAAAGAAAATTAAAGCCTAGGTCCTTTTATAAATTAAGAGATGTGCAAAAAGCTGAAACACATTTTGCATGTTTCTCTGCTATCCTTTTGGCATATATATTATGATTTTTGCTACCACCCTTCAATTAATAAAAGGTAAAAGAGTTTAGATTTAATTTCAGTAGAACATATAATGCAGTATATCACAATATTATTGCAGGGCAGTTATTAACATTAATCATTATGTATATATTCTCCTTGATTTATTAAGCAGAAAGATGAAAGTAAAATTTGAGGAACAAGGTCAAATAAAATAAAATCTGCTTTTGGAAAAAATATCAGCTGCATAAATATTAATCACATTTAGTTTTAAATGCGTCTGCAAATTACAGTAGATAAATTACATTGCCGCTGAAAATTACATAATGAGAGCTGTTATGCAAGGGAATGCCTGTGTTACTGTATTAAAAACGATACTGCACTCTGCCTGCTTTTATCTGTCTATCATTAAAATTTATGTCTATTGGCCAAGCCGCTCATAACAAACTGTCTTATTTTTTGATTAAATACTAATTTGTTATAGCAAAATGCGTGCCCCTATGAACTCTTTTAAGTCTGTTGGAAATTTTTATTTACAAGTACTGAAAATAATTGAACATAAAAATTATTAATCCCTTCCAGAGAAATAAAATATTGTTTAACATTTCTTCACAAAATTGCTTTTTAGTTTATATGTACGGTAATCTTGATATCAAGAGTAGGCATGCATGTGTGAGGGAAAAAAGCACTTCTAGTTGATTGGCATGATTTCCTTATGGGATTTTGAGATTTTTAGGTTCACTGGTAGTTAACAAACTACCCAAAATTAGAAATTGATTTACTGTGGATTAATATTTGCAGCAACAATATTTTAACATGAACATCATGTTTTATATGAATTTCTAAACCTCCAACTCTAATTTAGGTCTTCAGTCTTTTGTCTTCTGGCTTTAGTTAACTTTGGGCTGCTCTTTAACTGTCTATTTATTTTTACTGTTCCAACTGTAATAGGAAGAAACATGTTTGTGAGGCTAAGTAAAGAGAAAAAACCATCAGGAAACCTTTATGAGGACAAAAGCCAATCCCAAATATGCAGTCACCACTGCAGTTGCAATAAAACATGAATTTCAGAATTTAGCAGAATATCAAACAGCTCTGGCTTGGTTTTGCTGTTGGATGTTTGAAGGTTACCAAACGGCACCTGCTGCCTGGCAGTTTGATTATTGCAGCCTGTGTGGCATGGACTCTTACCCAGAAGCTTCCACAGGAGTGCCTGGATCTCATTTTGCAGAATTCTGCTAACTTTGGTCTATGAACTAGAAGGAGAATACTCTTATAAAATGCTAGGAAAGGCACATTCCAAAGGCAAAGGAGAGAAAACCCTAAACTTTCTGGCAATGAATGTGAATTATAGAACTGTAAAGCAAGATTCCTAGAAAAAAAGGGGAAGGAGATCTGAAAAATGAATTCAATGGAAAACAAAGTGTGACATTATCACTTCTACGGAATTTCTTTGTGTTGTGTTTTTCTTTTCAGAAAACCAGAAAAAAGTTTGGGTGTTTGTTTGTTTGCCTTGTTTTTTTTTTTTTTTTTTTTTTTTTTTTTTTTTTTTTTTTTTTTTTTTTTTTTTTTGTTCTTAACGTGCCATACTTGTCTATGTGCTATGAAGTTCTCATGGAAAGCTTACACTTTCAAAAGGGACTCTGACACAAATAATCTATTTTTCCATGTAGCTGACAAAACTGGAGCTTTCTATGTAGCTGTAACAATACTGGAATATTAATAATAGTAACACCTAAACCTAATATTAATTAAATAACACCTAAAATATGCAATGAGAAAGGAGAAACTGTAAGCCATAACTCTGGATTGACTATTACTTTGGCAACTTGAAGGGTTATCTAATTTTTAGGCATGTGGAAATACACACTTTCACATTTCATTAACTACTTCCAAATACTCTTCACACTCAACATTCCCTAAATGTTGATGAGCTTTTTTATGTTTTAGTGCTTATAGTTTATTTTTGTATTTAACTTTAAGGCAGTGACAACTTAGTAATGATTGTAATATGTTATTGTTAAAATGTAACATTTTCGTGAAGCAAATACATAAAGTAATTGTCATAACTGTTCTTGTCTGAACTTGGACTCATTTTTTGTGTCATTAAAAACTTTCCTGCTTAAAATTGCAAGAGTACAAAATAAATATATTGGTTCACTGTCATGGTAAGATAATGCATGCATTTCATTTTTCTGCAGCATGCCAGCATTAAAGTATAGAGCATAGAGTGATGTTTGATATTTTCTAGCTATTTGTGTGAGTGGTATTGTTTTAAAACTAACCTAACATGTTTCAACAAAATATGTAGTATATGGTCCTAGCACTTCTGGCTTGAGTTATATTTGAAGCCTGACTAATAGGAATATTTTATGAGCATCTCATCGAACCCTGAAGTCCACTTCTTAGAACTAATAACAGTAAGGGAAAAGAGTAGAACTAAAGACAAGCCAATACTTAGCAGAACTAGTTGATAGTTTTCTCCATCCAGATCCAACAATTTCTTAAGTTATTGCATCTCAGATTATTCTGTCTTGGAAACATGTATACCAATATACTGCAACCAATGGAAATTAAACATAAAAGTGGTCAAGATTTTCTCCTGTTATGTCAGATATTTTAATTCCTTATAAATACTAATAATTTTTAAAAGCTGTATTTTTTTAAACAAGAACTGAGTTTTGTCATTTTAATGCATTTATCAAAATTAAACAAAAAGTTACCAAGGGCAGAATAGATTGTGAACCGTTTAGGGAACATCCTTTATTTGTACTTTTATGCTTGACTATGCAACTAGAAAATCTAATGACTATTTAAACATAATAAGACTGTAATAATATATTTTAATATTTCCATTAGTACCTAGATATTCTAAAATTCTAATCCTGAGCTTCTTTCTTTCCTAAAGAATAAAGAAAAGTATAGCCACTTACTCATTTCCACCTGGTGGAATGGAGAAGTGAAGTGAAAGAACAAAAAGACAGAGATTCAAATAATATTTGACTTCTGTAAAGCTCTTGCAGGAGACAATAACAAAATCTTCCCTTCTGTCAGTGACTGCCTGTTCTTGGTCTTAGTCTCAACTTTTCCCTCATTCTATCTGCCCTTAGTCTGAGGCACTACAAATCCTTTACTCTTTCTCTGCTTCAGTGTCTCTACTCCTATAGAAAGTGGGATCTGAGGATCTGTGCCTCTCTTGTGCTTCACCTATTCTCTATATCTGACATCAGACTGTTCCAGATGAATGTCACACCTGTCTTACTTTCATCAGGCTTTCAAGAAAGAGTTTATCCACTTCTAAAGAAGACTAAAAGTCCATTGCTTTCTCCATCCCCTGTCTCAACTTTCAGGATTCTGCTAAATTAAAAAAAACCCAAAAAACCAAAAAAAACCCCAAAAAAAACCCCATGAAAATACATTTCAATACAATTAATATTATTAAACTCTTCATGCTGAAATAACAATGGGGCACACTTTTTCTCTTGTTCGGTCTTTTCTTTTGGGTGATTAACATCCCAATGAAATACATTCAAAAGCAATATACAGCTTGGGAGTTCCAGTAGTTTTATGGCATTAATGAGAAAAACTTTCTAAATTTGTGTAAAATTTTTGTTTTAGAGTGTAGTATTGAGATGTGTTTTTCTTTTCCTTTTCTGATTGATATTTCATTAATGCACTGTTTATGGCTACTCTAGCTGCCCTGATTTCATGAGTTGTGAATATAAA
>VWZN01005854.1:30843-44988 GCA_013396955.1 Regulus satrapa | reverse complement strand
TGGGGTGAAGAGCCCCTGACTCACGTCTCTTATCAATGACATTTTTCATTCCTTCAGCTCACTGGGAGCACAACCTCCTGGGTAAGTTTAGCCAAAGTTTGTCAAGTGTGGCTACTGGAAGTGGAGCTGCCTTAGGAGAAGGGGTGTGATTTCAGAGAATGTTACACAGCTCCAGATCACAGTGCAGGAGGTAGAAGAAGCACTGACTTGTTCCTTCTAGAAAAGAGTGAAATCAATCATCTTTTCAGGATAGACCTGAAAGTGCTGGTTTAGTTGGATAAAAGAGTCATGGGAAGGAAACCCACAGATTATGTGCCATTAGACAGACTTTTGTCTGTTGTGTGGAAATTCTGACTGTAAACTGCTCTCATCATCAAGGAGAAAAATGTATAAGTTTTATTCACTTCTAAAACTCAGGAAGATAACCAGAAAATGACTGATTTCACGTTTTATAAAAGATCATGTGTTAGACATGTTTAAATTTGGGAGAGTTTAAATCAACATATAAACTCTTTTCCCAAGCAGCAAGTAATAGGACAAGAGGAAATAACCTCAAGCTTAGAGGGGAGGCTTAGATTAAACATCAGGAAAAGATTCTTCACTAAAAGGGTGGTCAAGCATTGGAACAGGGGACCCAATCACTTGACCCCAACCAGGGAGGTTGTTGAGGCACTATTCCTGGAGAGACTTAAAAGATGCGTAGATGTGGTCCCTGGGAACATGGGTTAGTGGTGGCCTTGGCAGTGTCAGGGTAATGGTTGGACTTGATCTCAAGGGTGTTTTTCAACCCAAATAATTTTATGGTTTCATATCCATTCTACACACAGGCCAACAGATACACATAAAGTGTTAATCATATTTTTTCAGACTGCATCTCTGAAACATCAATTGTAAAATTATGAAATACCGTAATATTTAGCCACAGAGTACCTGAATTTTAAAAGGTTATATGGATGTGATGAATTAAACAGTTTACCATAACTAAATTATTAGGCATGACTATACTGTACCCATCTTTGGAGCATTACAAGAAGTAAATTATTTAAATAAATACATAAGGATATGTGATTTTAAAAAAAAATACATTAAGTGATTCATAAAAATAACTCCAAGAATTTCCTTGGATACTTTCTTTTTATCTTTATCAGAGAGGATTTGAGGAAGCCAAACATCAGAAAATGTATTTATTTTCTTTAAGATGCTTAAAAAGGCTTCTGAGGAAAACTTGGAATACAGTGGTTTGACTTGAGACCCTTCTTTCTTGGAAGAGATTATCCTATCAGAGAAGAGCATATCCTGAGAAAAAACAGGTTTGAGACCACCTGGGAAGCTGAATACAAATCCAGAGTACCATGTAGCTGTCACTCCACCCTCTGTCATATTTGCAAAGTTATGTCAGTCAAACAAAGCATCCAGTGGCTGGGGAAAATGGAATACCACACCCATTTTTGAAAAAGGGCAGAAAAGACACAAAATTCTTGCCTCTGCATTGGAGAGACATGGAATTGAGTGATGGACAGATAGATAGATGAGGGACTGGCTGGATGGCCACATCCTAAGAGTGGCAGTTCATGTTTCAGTGTCCCAGTAGAGGCCAGCAACAAGTGGTGCTCCTAAATAGCCCACACTGGGACTAATACTGGTCAGTATCTTCACTAAGGATGCAGGTGAGTCAAGGGCACCCTCAGTAACTTTGCACAGGAAGTTCCATCACAGAAAGGCATGGATCTATTACAGTAGGACCTCAGAAGAGCTGCCAAAATTATCAGAAAGCTGCAACCATTGGCTGGTGAAGATAGGCTGAGAGGACTGGTTGTTCATCTTGGACCCAGGAGGAGTTTGGGAAGAACATGCTCCAGTCTTTCCACATATTACAGAGAAAGAAAGAGGGAGAAAGGGTTCTTGCAATTCATGTAGTGGCAAGACAAAGTGCAGTGATTTTAAAGTGAAAGAGAGTAGATTTGGGCTGGATATAAGGCAGGAACTTTTTGGAATGAGAGTGGTAAGGGCACTGGAACATGCTGTCCAGAGAAGTAATGGGTTCACCATTATGGGAAACATTCAAGGCCAGCTTAGATGGGCCTGGAGCAATACAGTCTACTGAAAGACATCCCTGCCTATGGCAGGGTGTTTGGTTTAGCTGATCTTTAAAGGTCTCTTCTAACCCAAACCATGCTGTGGTTCTATGATTCTGTGTGGCTTTTTCAGACAGCATAAGTCTTTAATAGTACTCAAGCATTGTCTTAATATTTATTTCAAAATTGTGGCAGTGCTCTGTGGTCAGCCAGTCAACTACATTTAAAAATATTTTCTGTATGTTTCCCAAGCTTAGCTGATATGATATCAAGCAGATGCATGAATGCAAATAACAATGTTAGCAGAATAAATATTTGGAAATGTTCGGGGTTTTCAGTGTTTCTGAATTTCCTTGAGTGCTAAATGGACAGATTTTAAAAGCTTCATTATATTATTTTCTGTGTAATTTAATGACACTTCAATAGGGGTAAGGCAGAAATCATTAACAAATGAAGGATAGTAGTTAAAACCTACTTGTGAATTGCATGTGTACATACACACACATGCATGTATGAGGCATATGGAAGTTTATACACTCATGCATGTACTTTAATTGTAATATTTTCTAAGAAAAATTGACTGTTATGAGCCTTCAATTTTCAGAAGCTGATTTTTTTGCCTTTGGAAATTCCAGTTGTGTGTCTGCCACTAAGATATCCACTTTTTCTGGCATATTTCTCAGGGGACGTACAAGGAAGACCTGAGAGTCTGCTGGCCTTCCCACAGCACATCTCTTCATTGGAATTGAATATTTCTGCTGGAAATGAAGGTAAGTAGAAAAAATGTATTAAGATTAACAGTTGTTGCTACTTTTGCTACCTCCACAAAATTCTGCATTTTCTTTTGCACCAGCATTTTTCAAGAGAGGCCTCACATACCATCCTTCATTTACTTACAGTGGAATTGTAGTTTACTTTCAGGTTTATGTGAGGAAGGAGTGAAACATTAAACTAATTACATTAGTCATATATTGAAACAATATTGGAACATTGCTCAGTGATGCTGGAGGGATGAGGAAGAAGGGAGGAGGAATTTTGTAGCCAGGAACTTGCTTTCATTAGGAACTTCTTAGCAGCTCTGTTCCTCTGCCTTCTCCTTGATCACACCAGGAACCTGCTTCCTAAACCTGAGTTTTTACTTGGACACTTGTGTTTTAGAAACTCCAGCTCAACCTGCATTTGAAATTATTTTTATCTATGATAAGGCTCCAGGAGGAGAGGACACTTTTCTTTCATACAAGAAAGTGTTGACATAATATTGTAGATGTTTGGGAAGCTCTGACTCACTCTGCAGAGGATAGTGTATGGGATTTGGATTGAGACCAGAATCCTTTCATTGGAAAGGGTTTTCACTCAGGTTGCAGTCTGGGACAACACCATGAAAAGTGGTTGATATCTCACTGTCTACAAAAAGCCAATTTGCCCCTGGATGAAAGGCAAGCTATCATTTTAATGTACTAATATATTCTCTCCATGGTCTCAGATGAGATCAAATCTAGCTTGGTCATAGGAGATATTTCTAAATAATTTTTGTATTTTGGAGTTTAGACCACTACTCCCTTGAAAGCAGTGTGGAGTTTCTAAGCTGTCTTCAGGAGGATTTTCCATTCTCTATATGCTGTTTCACTCCTCTTTCCCCACAGAAATCACTTCCTGATCCAAGTTTTCTTGTTGGTAGTGTCCATTCTTTATTTGCCCTGACCTGGGGCAACAATTCCAGTGGTTTCACTCTGTGTACATGTGCCTGCCAATTTGAATAATCGCCCTGCACAGCAAACAGCCAGGGATACACGGACCCTAGTTAATGTTTTGTTAATTAAAAAATTGGGCCTAAGTTGCTCCAAGCAGAATAATGGAGCAGATCCCATCTGTCTCTGTCTCTTTGGTCCATCACCAGTATCTATGATGCTGGAACCACTCAGAGTCAAGAAGTCTGACAGAAATGAGCTTCACCTGCTGTCAGGGTTGCAGCCAATTGGCGCTGCTCTATCGGCTGTTGCTGGGTACAAAACAACCAGCTCCAACCTGTTCTGGAAGGTTGCTCCCCCATCCTGCTATCAAGTCGTTCTCCTTCCTCACTCTCAAAAAAATGGATGTCTTTTCCCCTTCAATTACCTCTGGTAATTTTTAGGAGACCCTAAGCTTTTCACCTTTTCACAGCACACTTATTATACAGAATAAGTAGCTTGATATCTCTCAAATTTAGCTTTATCTCCCTGCTGCTGTTGCAGATTGCATGTAAATTCAGCACAAGGATGATGACAAGTGTTGCACTGATGAATGCTTATAGCAAAGGAGCAATAAATACTGGGAGTTTTATTCCTTACAGAAATTATTTTAAAAACATGAGCAGCCTCCACCTAACCAGACAAAGAGAAGAACAGAAGTGCCAGGAAAATAGTTTGTCTGCTAAACTGACTTCCACAAGCAGCATATTCTAGGCAGGATAAACTTGGTCCAACAATACATGAAGGAAGGGAAATAAGGTGCATTTTTATTCCATTAAAAAATGAGGGAGAAGGGGCATAGAAAATGCAGAAGGGTAATTTCAAGAGGAGAGTCTGCAAGGAAACTTAATAAGGAAGGCTGTGAAAAGAGAACTTTTAAACAGAAGATGAGATGTGATTCCAACCTCCAGAGCAAAAACGGAACGAGGGTTTGGTTATAGCCTTTGGAAATTAGGGCAGGACAGAAGATTCTTTCTGCTGAAACAATAAATCTTGTGTGAATTAGGAGGACTGAAAACTGAAACTGGGAGGACTAAAAGTAATGTGCAATAGAGAAGGAAAAATGTGTTTGTACAATGAAGAAAAATCGAGAACAGATGGAAAGGACACATTACAAAACCATACTATTTATTTAATTAACATTCAATATTTATTCATTACTTTCTCACCTGACAAGTTGTAACAACTTTCCACTAACTGGAAATCAAAAACTTAAATAAAAATGTAAAACAGTCTATGCAGACACACAGAAACTCTAAAAACCTGTCATGGCATGGATCTCTGGATTTCTTTTCTGTCTTTGGCACATGAATCTCTTTGTAGCCATGAACTAGTGAAAGATAAAAAATAATATATTACTTTAAAAACAACAGCTTCACTAAAATCATACTTAAATTGCTGCAACTACTTTGGCTGGCAAACAGAATTCTCATTCAAATACAAAAACTATGATAGCTCCTTCTATTTAAAAATTAATTAGAAGTGTGCTTGGACAGTCACAGCCTGTTGAGCTGGCATGTTTAAGCAGAAACCTCTAAGTAGAAACAGAGTAAAATGATTATTTATCACTTATGTTGACATTGTCATATAAAATAAATTTCTTCATACTGTGAAATCAGTAATGTTTCAAACATAAGCTTTTGTTGTTATGTCTGAAAAAAATAATTTTGGAGAATATTTCCCTAGAAAAATAGAGACAATTGGGAAGGAAAAACAAACAAATCAAGTCTGACACGTTATGCAATGCAGATTCCCTTGGGTGTCAATAAACATGGCAAAATGAGGGAGGGTTTTATGGATCAGAAGTCTAAAGAACAAAGCACAACATTGTACCTTGACAAAAAGTGTCTCATAATGAATAAACTAAATTAAATGTTTCCTCCAATGAGCCCCAGTAACCAAAGCAAACAAGGGAATAATAATGAACCTTGGAAATATTATCCATGAAAGAGGATCATGTTGTTTCTTTGATGAAAAGTGAAAATCACCTCAAATCCAACAAGCCTCTGCACATCGTCACACTGAGTTCTCACATTTTTGGCTGCAGGCATTTCATGTGTAACCTGGTTTGACAAGTTGCACTGGAAGAATGCCAGGGCTAGAAAATCAACCTCTTTTAAACTAAACAACTGAAATAAATATTAACTTTTTGCACTGATTTGTTAATTTTATTTTCCTTTGAAATACTGAATGTTGAGACCCTTCCTTTCCTGGAGCACGTCTGAACACTCTTCTCCAAAACTTTTTCCTAGAAGTGAACAGAGAATGATGAATGCTAAAGACATTAAATATTAAAAATACATTAAAAAAAACTTGACCTGGGCATCAAAGTCTAAAAGTCACTTTGACAACTGTGTTTGAGTTGAGAGGGCTGTCAGGATAAATTCTGCTTCTACCATACTTTGTGCAGTCAGGTGAGTTCAGCAGAATTGCACAGGACGTATACAACAACATTTGGTCCATTAGCTTCTGCCATTATCTAACCTCTTTCAGTTTTGGGTGTAATCAGCTTAGAGTAGATTAAACTCTGTCTGCCAGATCCACACATAATCACTGAATTCCTCAGGAGAGCTTTTTTATTCCAGGATACAAATATAGCCAGTGCAGTAGGGGATAAACATCTAATTTCCTAGCAGAAGTTTTCCATGAAGTTCTACTTCGTGGAACATTTTGATTATTTGAGTGATAATTAAACAAAAAAGCAGAGTTGATGAGTGATGGACAGAGCAACACAGACTTTTGAAGTACACTTAGTCTACTTGAATTGCCATCTCTGTTTAAATGTGAGGGCCATTTTGCAAAGGGGAAATATAGCTAGTATTTTCCCCTTATTTTACTTCAGGATTTAAATATCAAACTGATTTTCCTTTTGATTACCCTTCAAATTGCAAGGCAAGAAGAAATGGCCTCAAGCTGTGCTAGAGTAGATATAGATTGGATACTAATAAAAATTTCTTCAATCAAAAGGTGGTGAAGCATTGAAAGATGCTGCTCAGGGAAGGAGATTATTCACCATCCTGAAGGGAGTTAAAAGATGCAGATGTGGTACCTGAGGCCATGGTTTAGTGTGGGCCTTGGCAGTGCTGGGTTAATCATTGGATTCACTGCTCTTAAAGGCCTTTTCCAATGTAATCAATGTTTTCATTCCATTATTTGATAGCTACTAAATTTTGTAAGGAAGCAAGGAGATGTATACTGGAAAATAGACTGTACTGAACTTGATTTTTCAGTGTTGTGAGTGAGTTTTATGGAGACAAGAGGTCAGTAAAATTGAGTAAAAAATCTGTGTAAAATGTTGACTGGGGGTGGTGAGATCTCAGACAGACCCGTAGTTTACACAGTTCATGTCTGCTTATTTTATTGCCCATGATTGTGTCTCCTTCTTTAGTGTAACTCTGTGTCTCAGTCTCCCTGTGAAGCCAATACTCTTCCCAGTTTATAGGAAGACTAAATACCTCACATAGTTCTCTCTATTCCTATCATGACAGTGACACATTAGAGATCAGGTACTTAAACGCCTAAATTTCGGATCATTAAACCCTTAGCAGGAAATTTTTTATCTTTGTTCTCCGTTTGTGGGACTGGGGAGCATAGTTGTGTCTCAAGTCACTGAGTCTGCAAGTCAAAACCTTGAAAAATGTTTTACAGCACACTGCACTTGAGGAAATGAGCATGAAAATTGTATTTTACTTACATGTTCAGAGGAAGCTCTTCAGAGGTCTATGACTCAAGTCAAATCACAGGTAATTTCACCAAAACATCTCAAATTTCTTCAAGTCCAGCAGAATGTCTTTTCAATGAATATGGAAAATGCAAGTAGAGTCTGCTTACATGTTCTAGTACCAGAAATTTTGAAGAAAAGAGGTTTTACCTGCTGGAAGAGACTAAGCAAGCAGAACAGCCCAGAGGCACTTGGGAAATACAGTGCTTGAAAAAAAATGTTTTGAAAGGGAGCACAGAGAAAATGGGACTAAAAGTCATTCTGCAATGTCAGCTCGATGATATATTTGTGCCTTCTGCTTAACAATGTTCATTTTGTAAAGTAGTAGAGTGTAGGATGTGAGAAATGGGTTTCTTTGGAAAAACAGACAATGGTAACTGAATAGCTACCCAAAAAATGAAAGGGAAAATAAGGAAGGAAAGAGAAGAGATTCTTTTGGGGCCTGAGATTCATGTAACATACATTTTTGCAAAGCTGGCAAGACTTGTGGGTGCCTGATGATGATTGCAAGGGGCCCTACAGGCACAAGCTCAAGCTAGGATTTACTCCTGTTAATCACGAAAGATGTAAGAGGCCAAACAAGGCACACAGTTAAGGCAGGCTATTGGAGAAGAGAAAACAGATCACACAATAAGAAGATGCTCCTTTCCCCTCCAATACCTCTTAGCAAGGCATGGCACCACAGCAGGCAACAGTGAAAGATGGTCTAGAAAGGCTGCACCAAGTCAGCACACATAAAAATAGAAAAGTTGGATGCAGGAGTCAAAAAATCCTGTATTAGAATGAGTATTAATCACAAGACTGATGGTATTCAAACAATTTTGGGAGATTCAAACCAGAGACTCCTCTTCTAGGAACAGAGCTGACAGATTTTTCTGAATGTTGGAGTATTCATAAATCCTAATAAATCATATGGGAAATGTAGCAAATCTCTCAGAACAAAACCCACGCAGTAAGTGGCTGAAAAAAAGATTTCCCTGAAATTTCATGGTTAGGTTTGCAGAATTGGCTTTTCAACACATTACCTTACATTCAAAGAAAGCCTGAATTTAGAGTACCAAGAGCTGTGAATCCAACCAAAATACCACCTTTGAATTTAGAGATTGCACTCAGAGTTTTTTCTCAGAAAGAAGAAATGGATCACATGTCTTCCCTTAAAGCTGTAATGATCCCATCTCTGAATCAGCTGGCTGGAATCTGCTTCCAGTAAAGGCAGGAATCGAAGCCAAAATATCTAAGGAAGGATGAAATCAACTGCAAATGAACAAAATCAGTGTCCTTAAAAGCAGTGTGGGATGAAGGATTTTTATTTTTCTAACCAAAAGACTCTTGTTGGGACAGAGAAATACGCTTGAATCTGAACCAGGAAGCCATCAGAACTGCCCTGAAGTTATCAGAACCTAGAATACCCCTCTTCTGACTGAGATGCTGTTTGTAGATGGATGAGACCTTACTAATATTCCTAGATTTCTAAATGGCTTTAAAACTGGAGATGTAAGCCCTTGCAAGAGCTTGTAAAACTGTGAGCACCATCAAATATGTGCCTAAATCTTCAGCTTAAATCTTCCAAACAGGCTTAATTGGTCTGCAGCTAAACATTACTGCTCAGCCTAAGCCTCAGAAAAGATTACAGGTGTTATACAGAAAATGTATATATAAAAGCACAGTGACAAAAGAGATCTCAAGCAGAGGAAAATCCTGAAAGGTTGCATCCAAAATCCAAGCCACTGCACCTATTCCATCACCTCTGAAGAAAAGATCAAATGACTAACATAGATGCAACATTGGGAATTGGCTGGAAACAGACTCTACACACAAGTTTGCATATACAGAAGGAATTTTTCTGAAATTTAGACTTTAGTATAAGTTCTTAAAACTCCAGTGAAAGAATTCTGGATTTGTGCAATAAGCCAGTTGTGTTCATAGAGGACATCCGGTGTATTTCCATGTTTGGCATTCTCAGTTTGTCTTTACATATACAAGTTAATTATTTATCATAATTCACTCCATAATTTGTTCCTTTCCCCAGTAAAAGGAAAGGAGACTTTTTAATTCACTGGTGAGAAATAAAAAACTGGACCTCTACGTGTAATAATTTCATCTGCATGAAAGACTGGAAGAAAATCCAGCGTTTGCATGGGGTTTTTTTGTTGTTTGGTTTTTTGTTGTTGTTGTTTGTTTTTTGGGTTTTTTTTGTTGGTGTCTTTTTGTGGGTTTGTTTTTGGGGGTGTTTGTTTGTTTGGTTGGTTGGTTGGTTGGTTGGTTGGTTTATTTTGCAGTTCTGAAGCACCATGATCAAATTTTGAAGAGATCAGTTCAATTTTATCTTTTTTTCTGGGAAAAAATAATCAGCAATCCGTTCAAAAATTAATTATATTTCTATAGGGGAAATACACAATGTAGTGAAGACTGGGTTTAACAGCCCCTGAATAACCTGTGGAGGAAATGTTTACACAGGGTTTTGGAAGAAATGTAAAAGTGCAATAAAGGAAGATGATTTATGGGCGAGGAAGTGTCAAGCCTCCTCTTAGAAGGCAAATCTGGAATAAATTCACAGTAAGGATGATTTGGCAGTGAGGAGAGCAAAGAAACAAGGCAGCTGCAAAGAGGAACTTTAATCTCTACAGGGTCTGGATCAAAATTAGCTGTCGCAACACATTTGGGGGTGGAAGACATTACAGTGAGTTAATTCCAGGGTGTATAAAGTTTCTGCAAAACACAAAATATCATTGAAAGGATGAAGATATGAAGTGAAGAGAAGGTGTCTCCGAAAGAGCAGGTCCAAATACTAAATAAATCATGCAAAGGTGCATACAAAACTCAGATTAGCAGCAAGCCAACAGGAATGTAGCCCCTTTGAGAGGAGGATGAGCCATTTTGATAGCATTATCCCTAAAGAGGTGTCAAGTTTTAAAAAATCTGGCTGCAGAGTCACAATGTAAATGGAGTTTATTTAAGTATCTTGGAGCAGGATGTGTTTTCCTGTGCCTGCGAGCAAAATAGAGAGGATTAACCCAATTGCAGCTCCTCTCACTTTTTTGCCCAGAGGCAAGGGCTATAGGAGAACATATGAAAGATTACTTAATATGTAAAAATTCAGATCCATACCTGGATCCATAGTGCCTGTATCAAATTTATATCTGCAAGGTGATACCTTGAGCCTTATCTCTGCAAACTGTAAACGTCACACATAAACCTACTATATTCTGGTTCTGTTCTTGCTCTGTGCTGACCCCAGACGGGTTCAGCTGGAGGACTAGTGCAAGAAACAAATACCTCCAATGAGCTTTTCATGACATTTATAACCAGAGAAAATTTTCTTGACTAGATAAAGAGATACAGCTCAAATTAAGAGTTGGGATAATGGCACCACTAAAAGCAAAAATACAGAGAAAACAAATGTGGCAAAGAGAGAAAACAGGAAAGATAGATACATAAATAAATAATACAGATGGTTCTGTGTCCTGCACAAAGGCAGAGAAGAGTTCATTAAATGGACTGAGGTATCTGCTCACCTGTGCACTGATGGATTACATGGTCTGGAAAAGAAGAATTCAGATTAGATGTTCAAGTCCTAATAGAAATTTTTGTTTCTCACTCCCTTCATGATGGAGAAACGTTCTGTTTGGACTTGGGATTTTCACCACTTCTGTTTTCTCCCTCTATAGCAGTATCTCCAGTGTCTTGCTAAGGACTAGGTTCTGGCAGATTGTAGAGTTTACTTTGAGGTATGACTTGTAAAGAAAGTGAAATTGTCACTCATGGCAAGTTTTACTAATGGCACACAAGTGTTTTTCATTTTTTGGCCCCATGGCTTTTAGAGAAGAGAAAGCAAGGATGAACACAATAAAATCAATTTTAACTCTGTCTATAATTACAGATTAGTATTAACAAACTCATCCTTTGAATTATTTCAGAAGAGTTACCAGAGGTCAAAACAGCAACAGGCTCTGTATCACACTGTATGTTTTTAGTGATTAGAGTGCTTTCAAAGGAAAGTTAACAAAAGCCTCCTTTCATCCTGAGATTTGCTTCCTAACCAGTTTTAATCACATGAACTTTCATAACAAGCATCCTTAGTAGTTAGATATTTTCTCAAACAGCATTTGATCATTTGGCTTAATGCAGTGTTTCCCTTGGTGCTTGAAATAAGGAAGCTTGCCACAGCAAGAACAAAATTTTACTTAGTAATTCAGAGGGAAGTTTTGTTCTGTGAAAGTAAAAAGAAGGTCTGGGTAGCACCAGAAGAAAATGTCCCATGTTTAAGATAAAAGTCATCTATGTGGTGCTTTCAGTAATATTTCAGTATAGACTTTGAAAATTTGTTTGTGGCCTAGGTACGTCTTAAGGAATGAGCTATAAATGTAGATGTGACCCTACAGGATAAATACAAAGCATCAAGAGGAGACTTTACACCCAGGATTCATGTGACCCACAAGTGGGCATGGTTAAGGGATGTTAAAAAACCCTCAGGAGAGGTAGCTGGGACCACGGCAGAGACTTCTCTAGTTAAATCTGAAAGCTCGTCGTTTATTTTAGGGCGTGGGTGAGAGAGCCTGCTAAAAGTCGGCAGAAGCAGCTCAGAGCAGGCTCAGAGAGAACAATAGGAAAAAGGGGGTAGAGCATGGGGGAAGGGTGCTAGGACCCAGGGGACAGGGGAACAATCTGAGAAGGTCCAAGAATTAAGAGAGTCAAAGAATTAAGAGCCTTAGGAGTTAGGGGGAAAGAGTTAAGTAGTCAGAGAGAAGGAAGCAAGACAGCATGACTAAAGTGAGTAAGTTAAGAGAAAGAGTTAAGAGAGTTAGTTAAGAGAGCAAGAGAGTGAGAAGTTAAGAGACAGAGCTAGCAGAGTGAGAGCAGAGAGAAAGAGTAAGAGAGTATTCTTTTACAGATGCTTATAAAGCCTTTTCTACATTGAATATTCTGTTCCTTCACCAACCAATCTTTGTAAGTANACCACGGCAGAGACTTCTCTAGTTAAATCTGAAAGCTCGTCGTTTATTTTAGGGCGTGGGTGAGAGAGCCTGCTAAAAGTCGGCAGAAGCAGCTCAGAGCAGGCTCAGAGAGAACAATAGGAAAAAGGGGGTAGAGCATGGGGGAAGGGTGCTAGGACCCAGGGGACAGGGGAACAATCTGAGAAGGTCCAAGAATTAAGAGAGTCAAAGAATTAAGAGCCTTAGGAGTTAGGGGGAAAGAGTTAAGTAGTCAGAGAGAAGGAAGCAAGACAGCATGACTAAAGTGAGTAAGTTAAGAGAAAGAGTTAAGAGAGTTAGTTAAGAGAGCAAGAGAGTGAGAAGTTAAGAGACAGAGCTAGCAGAGTGAGAGCAGAGAGAAAGAGTAAGAGAGTATTCTTTTACAGATGCTTATAAAGCCTTTTCTACATTGAATATTCTGTTCCTTCACCAACCAATCTTTGTAAGTATACTAATGCAGTGCATTTGCATGAAGCCTATAGGACTCACCACATTACCACTCATTATGCTATCTAAATGTACTTTGGACCCTCTTGAACCCCTTCTGTTGAAACAGAGGGGAAGGGTCTTTTGCGTTGTTTTATCAGGGGAGGAATGTCTTTTGGCTTGCCAGACCAGTTTCATTGAATTATTCAAACTGCACTTTCATTTGTATTTCTTCCTTAGCCTCTCTGGCTAGGCAGTCATATCTATAATTCATTTCTGAGTCTCTTTTCCAGCAAAGGGAAAAACACGCATTCAGTGTGAGTCGTTAAAGGTGGATTGCAGGAGCCTTGTGTCTGAGCAGAGCACAGAGCCACACAGAGCAGGCAGAGCTCTCCCAGACTCTCTGTGTGCCACAAAGTACAGCTGCATGAGTGTTGTTCTGGAAGTAATGGAGAGACCACAGCACCAATTTTATGTGAACCCAGTGAAGGTAACACTTTGAAAACACAATTTAAAGAACCAAGATGGCTAATCCAGGTGGAGAAAGTGCAGTGTCCAGCCAGATGACTCTGTATCAAGAGATGCATTACCAACATGGTGGGGTCAAACTCCCTTTTCATCTGTTGCATATCAGGCATGGTCTTAGGGAGAGTGGCAGGCAGCTCCATGCCTGGAGAAGAGTAATTTCATCTCTGCCCATCTCTGACATGCTCCTTAGTATTGCTCACATCTAATTTCACAGGAAGTGGTTTGACAGAGGATGTGTCATTCCAGCTGTATTTGCACATGAGTAACTGAATCTTGTGACCTTGACTGGCATCTTTATAAAGGCTAACAGTAAATAAGCCCACATGTATTGCAAGAATGCAGCCTTTTACCAAAGAAAACACATTTTTTAGAGAAGCATGGGCTTTTCAGCATCTACTCCACAGCCTGTTGCATGGACAGAGACAGAGAATGGAAAATATGTAGTGCACTGTCACCAAAGAGCAAAATAATTTTAATATTTTTAATAAAATTCCCTGTGTTTTAAAGTTTTTAATAAAGTATTATCAGCTCAAGGTGAGCCACGGTGACTCCAGCCTGCAGCGTCAACTCTTTCCAGCATGCCCTTTGTCTCATTCCACTTAACTCCTCTGATTCACAGCAATTTAGCTTCTATTAGCCAAAAAAAAAAAAAAAAAAAAAAAAAAAAAAAAATTACAGTCCCCAAGATGGTCTGC
>VWZN01005805.1:0-18281 GCA_013396955.1 Regulus satrapa | reverse complement strand
AAAAAAAAAAAAAAAAGCAAACAGCTTACTAATGGAGCTCTTTGAAACTGAAAGATGGCCCAAGAAAGAAAGCAAGAGAAGATTTGGGGCATGAGATCCTAGCCCCAGGCAGGGTACATGTGCAAACAGCAATGGGCAGCTGTTGCTGGAGATGAGTAGCAGATAAATCACATAATAACTCCAAGGCAATGTGGAAATGCTATCTGCCATTTTTCTTAAAACTGCCACCTGTTAATGGTAGATCTTTACTGGCTCAGGCCTTTTTTTTGTACCAAATCTCTAGTGGTTAACCATAAATCAGTGAGATAATGGAGCTGTTCTATCCTGCAATGGATATCCTGTGACAATGGAGGATTCCCCTCAGAACCCAGCTTTGCTCAGGACTCTCTTCATGTCCCATCCAACTCTAGAGACTCTCAACCCTGCCTATAGCACTCTTCACTGAGAGGATTTGGGCCACAGTGATGCACAGAATTTTTCTGTATCTGGTATGTTTTAAACTTTAGAGACTATGTGTCTAATAAAGGTCAAGAATTTACATGAATTTAATCACATAATTTTCCTGGGTGTCTGACTTGGACTGGTAGAGTTTTAAAGAGGGACCAAGAGATTTTGACCTCTCTTCCCCTTCACCAGAAACCAGAATATTATTAAACAACTGCTCTTCATTTCTAATGTTTCTACTGCAAAATTACACGCTGAGGATTACGAAGAGATGGTCAAAATAACTAACAAGAGAAAATACTGTTTAATGCTGTGGGAACTAGGCCACAGAGAGACCCTACCTCATAGTATTTGTTAAGATATGTGCAGCCACACTGTTTGTAAGGCACACAGTCAAAGCCACTAAGGACATAACCAGGGAGACATTCACAGCCTTCAACACAGGGTGATTCACACTCAGAGGGGCTGGTCAGGTCGTTGCAGGATGCTGGGCATGCAGACATGCATGGGCTGTACTTGCTGTTGGCAGGACATGAGATACCTGTAAAAATAAGGAGTCCAGTTATGCCAGGCTGCTGTGTGTTACTTGCTTACAGAATTCCATTTCTGACCCATTTTGTAGGAGGCAATATGAGAAATACACACATGCAGATGTGCATAGGTATATAATAGCACTGAAGTTGTGGTTCCAAATTCAGGAAATGCATCATCAAAGCTATTTGTATATTATACTATCATTCTTGGTATACACTGATCTCAAAGCAACTTCTCACATGTCCAGGGTTGTCTTCCCTGCAAGTGCCAGAGCTGTGTTTCACTAGAAATACAAAATCATACAACCATAGCAGACACAGGGAAAATATGGTTTGATGAATGTCCAAACTTTAAAAAAAAATTTAAAAAAAAAGTTTTGAGATGATTGTAAGTCTTATTTAAGTATTTTAAGTCCGAAAAGTTTGGAGTTTTCAGCTGGATTTAAAAAAATCTTTTCATAGTCAAAAAAGTTACTTGGTATATTTTGATATATTTTGTAGAGTTAAAGAGAGCTTTCACTCACAAAACATCTGCTGACAGGAAGCTGACAGCTCTGATTTCCTAAATATCTCTCTAAGCTGGTGTTTAAATGCAAAAGTTAGTATAGGACACTGAAGAGAAGCCAGAAAAACAGGTATGATGTTGGATATAGGATTACTGATATTCAGATTTTAAGAGTCCTGTAGGTAGAACCCCTACTTTCTATTTCTTCCTGTGCTTACCACAGTCTGTCTGTTGCCTCCAGCCATCCACGCTGACTCCTTGCTGCTGACACGCCAGCACATATTCCTCCAGGCTACGACACAAGGTAGCAACCTCATCTCCTTCCACACACATATCAAACAGGCAGCTCCTGCGTGCAACACGAGAAAATTTAATTCCAAGTACATTTCTCATTGGTTGTTTTCATCTGCTTTTCTGCCTGGCTCCGAGTTGGTTTTGTTTTCCAGTATCTGGCTGACAGGGAACAGGAATAAAAGACACCCCAAGGATGTGATTGGGAAGATTCATTTGTTGTGAAGCTGCTGCTGCTATGGGAGGTGTCCATATATAGGCTCACGGTATCATTACAGCTGGAAAAGGCCAGTGAGACCTTCAAGCCCAACCATTAACCTAACTCAGCCAGGTCCACCACTAAACTATGGCCCTAATTTGATTTTTTTTTCCTCAAATGCAATTTAAGTCTCCTTTGGACTGAGCAATAAACAGTTACTGGATTTAACACTAAGTTCTTCTTTGCCCCCTGCTTCTGCTTTAGGCTACATCTTGCTTATACAGCACTTTTTAGTGCTGCTAAATCTTACAGCTGAACTACATGCCTCTTTCAATACATGGGTACCCTCCCCATGTCCATGTGCCTTGAATGTTGGCACAGAATTCGGTTTTATCTAGTGTTTGTTTGTCAGTGCTACCTTCTCAGCCATTTGACTATTCACAGCCTGATTTTCAGAGGCACTGAGATCCAAGATGGACAGAATCTGCAAATATTCAGCATCTCAGAAAAATCGGGGAAACCACTAAGCAGGTAGATCAGGCTGCCCAACCAAATTCCAGAGTGAGGAGAAAAGTAGGCTTAAGTTCGGAATCAAGATAGTGGTCCACTTTATTTGGTCTAAGATACTGTAACATTCTTCTCCCAGACAAGAGGAACTTTTTTGGGGGACATTATCTGTCTTTAAGCATTAGGTACAACTATGTAACTAAAGAAAACTGGCAGCTACTTAGCAAATTTGTAACTGATGAGGGATGGAGGATGAAAAATGAATGCGGGGATGAATGCGGCTCAGAATTAGGCTGTTGGAATTGTATATGTAGGAGGTTGAGCAACCCTGAAATACAGCAGTCGGAACTTTCTTGAAGATACCAGGTTAGTTGCTCTTCACTAATCTGGCTTTTGTACTTCTCCATGAAAAATTCAAGAAGCGTCACTGACAACTTCAGCCTTTAGCTATGGCATGATGCAGATTTTATGAAGCTAGCACTGCTAGCCAATTGACCCAGCTGCTAAATTCTTACTGAATGTGGATGAGAACTGTAAGCACATTGGAAATTCCAGGCTACAGGGATAAGGCTGCTTTACCTGTGTGGAAAAAGAGGAAAGCTGCTTTGTAGAGCTAGCAGAGAAGTGAAACGCTGAATAGATGAAAGAAAGACCATCACAACTATTTAAAAATAAATAAGGGGATGTAAGTATATCAATAATGGAATCATTTGGTCCAGTTCTACAAAGACATTTACTATCCTCCACTCCCATTAATACCCTGGAGACTTCCAGATGACTGAAGATAGCTCTTGTCAGAAGCTATTGCCAAAATGATTTTGCAAATGGGGAGAACAACTGTCTGTGGTAGACACTTACGTGAGATAGAAATCTGGTGGGATTACAGAATGACACTTGGCAAAAGGACCATTCAAGTCAGTCAGGATCGGACACCTTGAAGTTGTGTTTTGCTGCGCCAGCTGATTTTCATTGCAGCCTTGGAAAAGCCCTGTATCTGGTTCCTCTTCAGACTCATTTTCTGAGATGACATCTCGTCTGTAAATGAAGTCATGATAAATTAACACTGTTGTGTGTACATCCAGCATTCACGGTACCACTCTCTGAGTAACACAGCAGGAATACTTCTGCCTTGTGGTGTAAATGTAAGTTTATTTCTCTTTTATGTTTTATCTTGAATTAGAAGGAGATATAGCAAGTCAAGGTTTTACTGGAACACTTCCTACCATCTCAGAGATTTATGGATATTTAAAGTAAATGGGATATCTCTAGTTATCTCTTTGGAAATTCTGCATGGTACATGTTTTATCCATTGCCTCCTCCATCCAATCTATTCAACAAAAGTTGAATGCTAATCAGAATAATGCAGCTGGAATAAAATTCTGATTCTTGGGTATATATTCACTTTCACTGAATGACTGGCTGCATGTGTGAAATGCCAGAATTTTTCCTATGGGCACAGCCTCCAGAGGCCCTTTATGATCAACACTGCTCCATATACTGTTTTCTGGAAGGCAAAATTTTGCAGCCAAAAGCTATCCAGACAGCTAATATATTTCCATTTACTTTCTGAAAAAAAACAGTGTGTGAATGGCTAAGCAATTTCCAAAGGGCTTTCAAAGCAACAGAAGGAAGACAGGAAGGCAGGAAGGAAACCTCAAGGAAACAAGAAAAACCTTTTTCAACGTTGTGTGTGGACTAATTAGCACAAAATTTTCCTGACCAAGAATATCACGCTCATGTGCAGTCAAAAGAATGTCCTTACTTTGTGTGCACTGGCCAAAAAAGAAATAGATAGCCACGAAAGAATAAAAATCAGACTTTTCAAGAACTTTCTCTGGAAGGAACTGTGAATTTATGTTGGTGGATTTCAAAGCTACCTTCATATTTCAGAGGAAAGACTGACATTGAATCAGGATTTGCACTGATTCAGGCCCATCCAGCAGTGGATGCTGTGGATATTAAATAGAAAATCAAGTACCTGAGACGAGAGCTTCTTTTCAGGGGAACTTTCCAGCTTTCACCAAACGTATTCACGTTCCTCACCCAAACACCATCTGGTTTTGTGAAGTCATTTCTGTATCTCCCATCAAAGTCACCACACAAGCCTTCCACTCTGCTTCTGTAGGTGGTAGCCAGCTTTATGTCTAGACAAAGTCAGAAGGAAAAAAAGCTGTTACACAGAAATTGTTGCCACTGAGTGTATGGAAGAGGTGGAAATCAATGTCAAGTGCCTCATTTACTTCACTGGGATGCAGATAGCAAAATGCCAGTTCTCTGGGTTGTTTTTTTTTTTGTTTGTTTGTTTGTTTGTTTTTCCTGGTTACTGGGAAACATTACTTTCTGTTATTTTCTGGGTATTTTCTGGTGTTTTATATCACAGAGGACCATAAATGCAAAGGGTGAAGATTTAAAATTTTGCCGTGGGTTTAGACCATTTCTGGAATGAGAACATTTTTGGGGGGCAGTGTATAAATATTTCTGCACAGTTTTTTAGTATCACTTACCTGCATTTTGATTGCCATCAAAGCTCAGGTATAAGCCAAAATCTGTCTCCAGGTAAATTCTTGTTGTCCTCTGATATATATGAATACCTTCATGAGGTCGAATAGGGGGCCTCACCCTCACACCATCCAACTAACAAGGAATGAAAAAATTAAAATTCATTATATATAGGCCAAATGAAAACCTGGTTTCAGTACAGGTCAGTGCTACAATCAAATACTTCTCTGGTTTTATGATAAATATATCAGATAATTTAACAGCATTTATTTGTTTGAGTTAACGAAATCATATATTGAGAAAAGTGATCTGAACACAGTACTTTCATATCATCCAAATAAATTTCTATTATTGAGATAAAAATGTAATACAGCAGCTATGTATGCTCTTACACACCAATGAAGGGGAAGGAAATTAAATTATCCTAGCATAAAACAAACCTTCCCTTATCACTCATAAAAATTTCTGTGGCTTTGTTGTAAGCCTTGGGATATTTGGAGTTTCATTGCTAAAACTGTACCTATTGATTTATTTGTTTGATGTAGAATTGTAGCTTTCATATCTATGGAGAAGAAAAGATTCCACACAACCAAAAACCTCATTTGCTGTTGCCTCACAGCACTGCTGTAATAATACAGCTCACTTTAATACTTTAATTATTAAACAAAAAAAAAAAAAAAGTCCATTACTCAACAGTGTTTTTCTCCAAGGAAGAGCCTTCCTCTGTGCTCTGCAGTCAGGGAGGGACTTACCAGAATCTGCTTGTTCTGCCTGAATCGCACGGAGTGGTTGTAAACGTTGATGAGCACCTCTTTCAGGTAAGAAATGCGTCGAATTCCACGTAAAGGATAGTTCATGCCTTCAATGCTGAACGGGGTCAGAGTGTCAGGTAGGCCAGGGATGGTCTGAGCCAGGATATACGTGTACTTCCCTTGAAAGTGGTGCGTCAGCCCGTCAAAGGTGATGTAGTGTGGGTCGCCTATCACCTGGCATTTCCCAAAACCTGCAAGGGAAGAGCTTCATCACTCTCCAGTCTAAACGTGCACGTGCCAGGTGCCATGCCTGGATTGGCACGAGCTGTTAGATAACAATGATCGCTGCTAGCATGCAGGTTTGAAAGTAAAGATGGGTGCTCAGGCTTCGCTCTAGTGAATGGACACTCAAATGGAGAGATGGACAGAGAACCACTGGGAGAAGCGAGCTGAAGCAGAACATAAGGGTTTATAGAATTTATTGGGACTAAGTAATGCAGGCTGACCCTCTGCAGAGGAATCACTCAAGCATGGCTTGAAGTGGCCTCGTAAGAGATGTTGTTTTCGTAACCTCTGCCATGTGTTGTCACAAAACTGAAAAGCAATGTTTATTTTTGGCTGACTCGGTGCTGTCACTGATTTCTGCTGAGGTTGTGATAGGATTCAGAAATTGAGTTTTGGGTTCAGTAGATGCTGTGGGAGTTTTTTGAAAGAAGTTTTATTCAAACTAGCCAGACTGAACTGTCAGATTACTAGACATAAGTAAATAATACCCAAGTATGCATTTCCCTCTACAAATTCTCTGCATAGAATAGGAACCTTCTGTTATGAGAACTGAGGCCTTTTAGTATTCAATAACATGTTGTCAACAAAAGAGAGTTGCCTTCTTTCCCTGCGAAAGAATGCATTGCCAATGAAATGCCATGAAAAAAAACATGCATACCCACATCCTCCCTTCTTCTGCAGCCTTCAAATGAACCCCAAGTGAAGACCTGCTTGCACATACCTGTGGGATTGCACTTGTGTTTTCCATCTTTGATCACGCAGGTTTCTCTGGAATCACAGCTATAGCTCTTGCAGCTGATGACACCGTTCTTCTGGCACTGGCATCTCTTGGTGCAGTGTGGAGTTATCCACGTCTCCCCAGCCTAGACACAAATTGTGTTAAAAATATATTATCAAGGTGATATCAGCTTTGCAGTGCAATGGAAGTTCAATGGTCACAGGCATGGACACTAGCTAGGTGCAACATTACCCAGTTGGTAATTCCACAGCTGCTTGATTAAGTGTAGTCTCGCCAAAAGCCTGTGAGAGGGGATCTCAGTCCATTTATTTTACTGTCTTCAACGTGAGAATTTGAACACAAAACTGGACTAGGACAGACAGCCTGAATAATTCTGATCAATTGGCTGTTTTAAAACTTTTGGCCTCAGGTTCAAAGTACTAAGCAAGCTTCTGTATCTCTTAATACTCAAGGCAGCAGCTTTTACTAATCAGATGAAAGGTATTTAAGAGGTAGATCCTGAAGCCTTTGATCTCTCTCTCTCTCTTTCATATTAGGAAGGACAGGAGACCAATATTCTACAGATTTTGAAGTCAGAGATTTGCTCCACCAACTACTTACGCTGTAGTAATTGTTGTCATCGTCCCTGCAGCCACAGCTGCTGAGAGGCACACAGTTACCATTGCTGAGCACATAATTATCATCACATTCACAGCCCTCTGTGCACTCTTCTGTCTTCTCACAAAGGGAAGAGGCAAAAATGTCACTGCATGTTGATGGGCAGGCAGAGACACAGTCTTTGTAGTGGCTCCGGGATGGGCAGGGCAATGCTGTGAGGGGGAACAGAGCCAGAGTTATTAAATACATTTACAATGTGCACTGCAAACACTGACAGCTACACCTGGGCCTGTGGAATGGTAGTACAGAACTGCCTTTTAATAGCTGATTTTGATCATCAGCTGTTTTTTATTTTTATATTTTACTTCAAAAAAAAAAAAAAAAAGGAAAACAACAAAAAAATAAAGCAAAGAATGCTCTCTGAAACTGCTAATTGAGTTTTATTACAGGTATGACTGAATCACCTGGCACTAGATTAGCCAGAGTCAGTAGGCCAATTCAGCTGCAAAGGCTTCTTTAGGCACTGCTAGAAACGAGACTCTAAAAAGCAAATTCCTTAAAGTATTCAACCCTCCATTGATGCAAGCCAGGTGTAAACTGAACTTAACTACACACATGCAAGAGCAGCAGATATACATTCCCAGAAGGCTTCTAGCTCTAAACCCTATTTATGCCAATGACTAGACATGCATAAAGGGACAGTTCAAGAAATAGTGTAACATGACAAAAAGTTTGTTAGTTATTGTCCTCCTCTCATGACAAGGAGGCAGCTAAGGATTTCTGGTGGATCTATTAAACATTCATCTGACTTGGTTTTTAACCAGTTAACTGTTCAATCCTCCACAACATTATCCCATGGTATAATACCAAATTGTAAAAAACCCCACACAAATAAAGACCACTACAGGATCTTTACTAATTTTTACATAATTTGTTTGTAGCTTTGTTGAAAGGGTGGAGTGAGGCACAGATCTTGGAGATTATTCTGAGAACAGGGTCCATAATAAACCACTGGGGAAATTGACAGTTTTTGTTCAAATCACAGTGAGTGGCATTGAATCCTGAGCCCTAACACAGTATCTTTATTTCTTTCAGTCTTCTGGTTGTATTATTTCGATATTTTAGGCTCACTGCAATATCTTATTTGTCTACCAATGCCATTCTAACTCCACATTAATATCCATAACTTGTCTAGTTCTGAGTTATCTCCGGGTTTTTCTGAATGTGAACACACTTCAGTGCAGCAATGGAATCATCATAGTAGGATTGCATTTTGTAAGAATTGAATTTTAATTTTCTTTTACATAACTTGTTCACCTAATTCTGCTAATTTTTGCATGCTGTCAGGCATTCAGGTTTCAGTTTTTCCACTTGCTTGTGTACTTACGACAGAATGTGCTATTCCTCCATTTAATGTTGATTCCATGATTCTTGCAGACATCCACATAGACTTGAACTATGTCGCAGAGAGCAGATTTCATACCATCATACTGGCACATATCATAGATGCAGATCTCTATGAAGTCATCAGGGTTGACTAGACTATGGCATACTTTGAATTTGTCTGATTTTAAAACATTGCACTGTCTTTCAATGACTGGTTTGTTCTCAGCAGTGCAAGGAGGATCATCATCTTCTCTTAAGTCTGGCAAGCAACTGCAAAAAAGCACAGACACAGGCTGCTGTAAGAGAGACTGAAACTGAAAAGTTTATTTCCACTGAAAAGCAGAAAAGGCTGGAGACTATGAGTTCCTTCTGTCAATGGAAGAAAGACAAGGCAGAAGTAGATCTGCCTGACAACCCCCATGCTGTGTCTGACACCTGTTGCTCTCGTTGAACTTGACCCTGACTAGAGGATTGAGTTTGCTGCTTGACCTTGGATGTGTCTCATCGCTGTAAATTTCTGTGTGGTGACCTGGACTCACCTTGGCTTCCATTTGTGGGGCTTCCCTGCCTGCTTTGGTCTGGTAGAGTGGGGTGGACCTTGGCTGGTGAGGCCACAGTTTTCTCAGCTGTTTTGTCCCTGTCTGTCAGGGAGCAGCTGGCCCTCACCATTCCCCAGCACCATCATCCTGCTCTGAGTGTTATTTGAGTAAAATAGAGTTCACACTGTGGGCTGTCCCAGAGACTCATTCTCCAAGTGTGTAAATAGACTGATAGAACAGCTGTGGTTTTCATCTGGCCTGGGCAGTGGTTTCCTGTGGGGATGGCTGGTTTTTGAGCGAAAAATTCAAGGGAAAAGTCTGGTATACAGTGCTTATATGTTACAAAGTAGCAGACAGTCAAAACAACTGAAAACAATTCATGTGTTCCTGAAACAAGATGGGAAGTATGAAAATTATTTAACATTTACCCCTTATCACTGTCTTGCTCCACTTCCCAGCTATTTCCAAACTCTGGAGCAGGGACAACTGTACCATTGGTCAAGGTCAGATCATCTTCACGATTCCCATTGAAATTGCCACACATGCCGTGCACCTGCAGATGGAAAAGAACCACATTCTAAGCATGACTTCTTAGCACCAACTTCTCCAATAATTTGTTATTCATTGCCTATGAAATAATGTAACCAAATCACCACCAACAACCAATCCTGTACCAGAAATTTCAGACATTCTGACTGTACCCATGGAGAAACAAAACAGAAATTACAGTAAATCTGTGATTTCCTAAGGCTTCAAGATGTTTATTTCTCTAAATTAGAAGTATTTCCCTAGACAGGTAATTTCCTTTAACTACCCTGTTGGAACACAAAGAAACTGTTGTGAAGAGAAAAAAATAGAAAGGAAGAAAATTACACGTGTTAAAATACAGCTACAAAGAAAGATGCAACAGCAAAACACAAGAATAAAAGGAACTACAAAGCACAAAGCAACAGTTTTGAAACAACTCCAGATGTTTGTATACTAAATCTTACCTGTGAGAAATAAGAGCGTGGGAGGGTGATTTCCAGATGGTGATTGCCATCATATTTCACTATCACACCAAAGTCAGTTTCCACCACTATAAATCTGCCAACATTTCCGATGGACACGCCTGGCAGTCGGTTCTGCACTGGAGTGTAGACTCTCTCATTGTTCAGCTGCAGAGATGTGTCATTTGTCAGTATGGTTACTCTTCCATGAAAGCTCACAATCTATTTTCCTAGCAGTGTTGAAGATTTTTCTGTGACAGTTTTAGCTCTTGTCACTTCCACCATTGCATATTCCAACTATGGGCTGCAGGAATCAGCCTTTTAGCTGAGGAGGGCTGGGCAGGATCTGTATCCTGTGTTTTTAACAGGGAGCTGGGAAGATCCCTGGTAGTGAGCAAGCTCTTTCCCACCCATGGGGCAGATTCCCTGCCTCCAGTACTGCCGTGTTATTCTAGGCTGATACACTATGCCTTGCTTGCTAAGGTGATTATTGGGTTGATAGAAGCTGTTGAAGTGGGAAGTCCCATGTTTTAATTTAGGCAACAATTCCCCAGTTTGGAAGCCGTGGGTTTAATCTCTAAGATATGGCCAATAAAACAGCAAACCCAAACCAGAAGCCTTGGGAACTTGTGAGAAATGATATTTCCTCATGACATACACTTAACTGGGGTGCCCACAAGTGTTAAGCCTATGCATACATATTCTTCAGGAAATGTGAAGATCCTTTATCCTAGAGCTATTCTAAGTGAGTTAATTTTAAGATACTTCATGCCAGAAAAAAGAGCACCACCACCTACCAGGATTCCTTGGTTCTTCTGAAGGGTGATTCGTATACCATGCACATCTACGTAGACTTCTTTCAGGTACGTGGCCCCTCTTAGTCCTCTGTCCTCATTCTTGCCAAGTATGGTTATAGGAATGACATTGGTGGCAGTGCTGACAACCTCAACCAAAGTGTAGGTGCAGGTTCCCACAAAAGTGTACTTCATTCCATCAAAAGTGAAATAATGGGGATCTCCTACCACTTGACATGTGGCTTGACCTAGAGGTGGAAAAAAAAAAAAAGATTGAAGAATTTTGTACTGGATTTCACCATGGACTCAGCTGACCAAAGCAGTTTGCATTAGTGTAGCAACCTCATCCTGATCATTATTATGTAGGCAAACTTTCAGAGAGGCATCTCAGATTCATGCCAATGACATTTATTTGTAAATAAGAAGCTTCCAGAAAGCATCTCCTAAATTTAATTTCCAAATTATTGTATACATTCCTATATGTCGTTGTAGCTATGATTTATGCTATAGCTGAGAGTAATACAAAGCTTTTCTACTTATCTGTGTAAAAATACTGTATAAATATAGATGCAAATATAAAAGTAAATAAAATTAAATCTATATACATCAATACACAATGCACTCATCATAACGCAGGCCCACAGAAATGCAATTCTCACAGAAATGCAACCAAATTTAAAGCTTGGCAGTACTGGTGATGTGGGACTTGAATTTTCATTATCAGGACAAATAGAATCCAAGCAACTTCACAAACTTTTGGGCAGTATCAGTTTTTGTTGACAGGAGGCCATCTGTGCTTACAAGACAAGACATCATGCGTTTTCATCTCTTAGCAGTCAGCTGGGACTCCTTTACTATCCCATATGAAAAGATATTTATAAGAAAGCTAGAAGAAGATGATGATCTAATTATAGAATTGACATTGAGGTGATTTTCAGGCAGGACTCACCGTTGGAATGACAGCCCAGCACACCATCCTGAATACTGCACTCCTCTTGGACTCCACACTCCCAGGATTTGCACTCAATGGTGTTATTTGCCTTGCAGGTGCAGCGCTCAGTGCAGGGATAATGGGTGAACCAGCTTTCATTCAGCTACATGGAAAAGAAGAGTGTAGATGTATATATTACAAGATAAATAGGAAGATAAAACCATAAGGGAAAATCAAATTATTAGTATCTGAATGTGCATAGTATATAATCACTTGGGTAATTATAGCTACACAGCTCATGGATCAAAAAAGCTGGCAAAGTCTATTTTTTAAATTATTAATGTATAAATATGAATTGTTTAGTGTTAACAACACTTGTTTTTTCTCTCACAGTGATAAAGAATGAGATCCCCTGGTGGGTTTTTTGTTGTCTTTTTGTTGTTGGGTTTTTATTTGGTTGGTTGGTTTGGTTTGTTAATTCTTGTTATTGTTTTGTTCGTTTCCTTTTTTTCTTTAAATGGCTGATGTAACTTACCTGGTAATACTGGTTTTTTTCATCAACACAACCACAGTTGCTTTCTGGCACACATTTGTCTCCACTCAAAACATAACCTTCCTTACAGAAGCAACCTTCCACTGGCAGAGAACTGCAGGAATCAACTGCTGAGATGTTCATACAGGTAGAGGGACACCTCGTACCACAGCTCTTATAGATGCTGCCTCCAGGACAGGACATTGCTAAATAAAGAGAAAAAATCACTCAGAAGGTAAAACCCATAATAAAGGTTTTCCTGACGCTTTTAATGCTAGCTCTTTAAAACATACAAAATGGCTATTAGAAATTCTGACAGGAGAGTGCTGAGTACAAACTCTTTTCTGCTGATTTAAAGGCATAAAGTGACCCAGTTATGGAAATAGAAGAATCTTTTGCCATACCAGATACGTCCCCATTACTGTATTTGCTATTTGAGCATCTGCTATACATTCCAAAATAGAACTAAAAATCACACTCTGTCTTTCACTGAGACTCCTTGAGAACAATATACTTTCACACCCCTCCTGCTTTATAGTAGAATTGGGTTTCTATCACTCAAAACATGGTGTTCAGGGATAACATTACATTTTACAGAAATCCAAAGCATTTGTCCATTTCTGCCATCTTAAAAAAACACAGAAAAACACGAGTTTGGCTGGATTCTGTTATAAATCACTACATACAATTCTCATTTATTTCTGTCCCTAGAACAGGATCTCCTAGTCCTGTGAGACAATTACAGCCGACATCTCCAGTCATCCAGCCAGACTTCTTTCCCTTGGTCAGGACCTTAATTGAGTTTTTATTTGAATCACTGATGAGGAAAGCACTTGAGAGTCAATCTTTCTAATGTTACTGACTTTTCTCTATTACTATAATGAAACCAGAGATATTTAGGTCCTGGCCTATAGCTTCGGACTATGGAGTTTGGATGTCCATAGCTTAAATTTGATTTGGAGGGTTGGACACTAATTTCTTTAACCAAAGGCCATTGATAAACATGTTTTATGGAGGACTACCAGCTCCACTTACATTGGTATATTTTCACTGAAGCAAAGGAACTTCTTTCTCCAATGCAGAAGCTCACATAGACAGTTGAATGTAATCAGACTTTTCCAAGAAACTAATAGCAAATTACAAACATTACAAAACTTTAAGGATTTAACCTGAATATATCCTAATGTTCTTGAAATTAGTGGTTTATCCAAACCCTGGAATGGTTCTGAATCTGAAGCAGGCTCAAGACATTCTAAAAGACTGACTATACTCAGAACATTGAGTAAAATGAAATAACATGCATGGAAAAGGTAGAGGACAATGAAGTTAAAGTTCAGAATAGATATTTATATCAAAACACTTACGACAAAGAGTAGCATTCCTCCACTCTATGCATATCCCAGCATTGACACACGACTCAGCATAGGCCTGCAGTCCATAGCATAAGGATGTTGCCTGTCCCCCAGTGAAACACATGTCATAAACACAGTTTTCAAAGAAATTCTGTGGAGGCACCTTGGTGTGACAGTCCTTGAAGATTCCTGTGGAAATTCAGGAAGATATATTGAAAGATAGAAAAACCCCAGGAATTTTAAGACTGACCATGATGTATTTTCTGTCATAACAAATGCCTTGTGGGGGCTCCAGGTTGTGTTAAGTACATTAATCCAGTACTTGAAATGGATACACAATCCACAATATGAGAACGGGCTCCCTGGATCAGGTTTTCTTCTTTTTGCATTATTGATACAACATAACTGACATAAATTAAGCATTGCTGACTAGGAAAACCACTAATTCTAGACAACTACATGGAACATGCACAGATTTTCAGATGAAGTATCTGTAATAAACACACAGACAGTCCATCTGAACGAATTCTTGTAGCAAGCAGTGTACAAAAAGAGCAACTGTGGTTCCCTGCACGTGTTCTCAGATAAAACTAATGGACACATTGGTGTTGTCTGGACAGTCTGGACAGGCACCTATGGGTTTTACATTAGCCATTCACACTGGAGGCTTTATATGCTTCCAGCATAAACTCAGAAAAAGAGGCTATAGAGAAGGGACAAAACAAGCTGGGCCGTGCTCCATCAGCTGGCTCAGAGAGATCTACCAACACACTACCTGTTGGGTCTGTGATCATGCCACATGCTGTGTTTTTCTTTGCTTCACTCTCTAACACAGGATCACACTGTTCTTCCGTCCCACCATTGGAGCATCTGGAGAAAGCAAGCAAATCAAACGTTTCACATCTCCTACTATCAGATTTTCAGTGGAAAATTAATACATAGCAACCCTGCACAAAAGAGTGCATTTTATTTCTGTCACAAGACTTTATCCAGCTCCTTTGAAAAGCTGATGTCAGCCCTTTCACTGAATGGACTCCTTTTTTGATCCCTTCTGGGTGATTCAAAGGCTTATTCTTTACTGAAAAAAAAAAAAAAAAAAAAGAAAAAAAAAAGGGCTGAGGGATCCAAACAGTTATGGTTTCCAATCAGGGAGCTGGACTGATGGGCCATCCCCCCTCACACTCAACAGACAGGTCCTGCTTTGGAAAATGAGACTTAAAGGACACAAGCCCTCTTATCTTTCACTGGATTAGGTGAAAGCCCAGCTCCCAACTTCCACTGGGTCGCTGGAAGATGTAGAATGTTACTGGATGAAAAAGCCAGTGAGTAGATGGATATTGGATTTTAGGACTTTGCTCAGCAAATGCCACATGATGATCTGATTTTACTTACATGGTGTTATTCTCAGGCACCAGCCAGCTTTCTCCAAGATCAGTGGAACCACTTGCAATGTCACCATTTGGCTTGATATTATCATCATTTGGATTACCATTATAATTACCTGTGAGAGCAAAAAGAGATTTATGGGACACATGAAGTTTAAACCTGTAGAAAAAACTTAGGTTTCAGACTGTAAAATAAATTGAGATAGGGAAAATATATATGTAACAACAATCTGTACTGGGCAAAATAAGAGCAGAATTGTGTTTTGATTACTGACAAGAGCTGCTGCTCGGACGTTTCAAGCAGGAAGTCTGTAAATTCCTATGTAACTAGATTACATAGCATCCAGGAAAAAAACTTATCTAAAAAACCCCTACTCATTTTCTTGCATCCTACATGTAGAATGTTCAACTGAAAATTAAACACTGCATTTTTTACCACTATATTCTTAGGCAGATTTCCTGCACTGAAAGTGTGAAAAACCCATGAAGAGATAATTGAACTAGAAAACTCTGAATTATCTGAACCAACAAATAATCAGAAACTCACAAGGAAAACGACTCTTGTAATTTTTACATGCCTAGAAAAAAAATGAACTAAACACCAGCTACCACTTACCACAGAGACCACAGAGCAGACCACTGTAATTAGAGGGCACAGAGACTTCTGCATAGTGATTTCCATCATATCTCACCCACAGTCCAAAGTCAGTTTCCAAGAGAACATATCCACCACTGCTTTGAATACTGATCTTCTTCTCAATAAACACAGGCAAGTTCGTTCTGCGACCATTCACCTGCACAGCAAGTTGTGAAAGTGAGTGGATGGCTGTTGGGACTCCTGCAACTACCAGCAGCTATTACAGATTGCTGAAAGATAGGATCGTGTGCATAGGGGAAGTGGAGCAGATTAAAGAACATCTGAGCAAGTTTGGTTGAGATTTCATTAAAAGAGGTAGATATCATTAATAAAAAGATAAAGTTTTGTTTTAAACTCTACAGAGATAGTAATTATCTGCATGTCAGTTAAAAATGATAAATGTCTTCTAAGTAGGTATTTTCTTACATTCACTTTCTTGTTTTTCAGCAGAGAAATCTGATTGTCATAGACTTCCACGTGCACTGACTTCACATAGGAGACTTTGGTGTTGGCTCCTCTGTGCTCGTTTGTTGTGGACACATCAAAGTATGGAACACTCTCAGAGACGTTGCACACTCTGGAGAGGGTGTAAGTGCAATTTCCCATGAAATTATGGACTTTGTGGTCGAATGTGTTGTAATGTGGGTCCCCAGAGGCACTGCAGGAAGCACGACCTGTGAAGAAAGAAAAAGTCCCTCTGAGTCTTCACCAGACTTTTGCAGCTGCTTGGTTCCCAGTTTGTTTGCTTTATGTTGTATTTGTTGCTCAGATGTAGCAGTGATGATATCAGTCAATAGCACTCCAAAGGTCAACCCAGCCTTCTGTCTTTGGACCCACAAAGAATCTACTCTTGTGTATCACAAATCTGTGCTAGAGGTTGATGAAGAAAGTTGGGTAAAAGGCATTATTAAGACATTGCTATATAAAGTGGAACAGTGAGTTTTTAGTGTCCAGATGTGACAGGCTCTTTCTGACTAGGAAGAATTTACTCAAAATTTTAAATAAGGAAGAATAAACTCAAAATAGGAAGAATTTATTCAAAATTTTTACAGGACTGGTTAGCCAGAATAGACTGCTGCACTGTCAGCTGTCTGGGGTTCAGTATTCACGTAATCCATGGAACTTTAATTGAGTATTGCTTTCACAAGATATCCTTAACATACTTGAAAAAATTGAAATTAAATAGCCAGTGATAATATGTACAAATGGAGGTGCACTATGTATGCATTTATGTGTGGGATCTGTGCAACTGTGTGATAAAAACTTTTTATTTTAAAGGAAAAAACTTCCAATCACCACTTGTAAGAGCAAAGACTGAAGGTGCTTAATGGTGTTTACTAATAGCAACAAAAAATAAGGAAGAAAGGTTCTTACACCTTTGTTTTTCAATGCCATGTTAAAATACAGCTACAGTCAAAGGTGTGTCTACATTTCAACCTTAACTCCTTACACAGAAAGCCATACTTAACAATTACCAAGTAAAGGAGCAGAAATCTGAATTGAATATGTGAGGCAGGACTCTCTTGTACTTAACGAGCAGATACATGTAGACAATAGTGATTAGAACTGGAGAAAATCAGCACTTAAAATTTAACTAAACGGACATTTTATACATATCCTAAATAATAAACTTGTCTTTTCCAAGAAAATATAATTGTATTACATCTGAAAAAAAATCCAAAATTTGGAAATTAAATTAAAATTTTAAACATATGGACAATAATATATGTATAGGAGGTGAAAAATTGCAATACAAAAGAGTAACTTAAATATATATGGACATGGCATAAAAGAGTAGCTGAGATAACTATCACATGTCTGGTTTACACTTAAAAACCATCAGCACTGTGGCAAAAGAGACCTATTGGGAGAATGTATAGAGTTGGAAGTCAGAGACTCCCATAAGAGGAGAAATGTTCCAAAAAAGTGAAAAACATGAAAAGTTCAAACCTGATAGTATAAAATCCATTTCAGTTGGCTATAGGACCTGGACTCAGAAGACACGGAAGTGCTAAAAGGCAATAAGAGAAGGAGATTGGAAAAAACAGTACCTGAGCTGGGTGTGGGTGTGGTTGGTGAGGTGGTGAGCACGGGCTGCGTTGTGGTGCCGGGCACAGGGCTCGTGGGTGTGGGTGTCGATGGACCTGGCACAAGAGAGAGTTAGAGGAGATCAGCTCCAAGAGAGGGGCTTCTGTTGCAGACAGCTGGTTGCCTCACCCTTCTGAAGTACCCACCACTCTGACCATCTGTTGTGCACCAATAGCAGATGCACACCATCGCAAACAACGTGCAGGACAGGGACTTCACCTGTCCAGAAGAGTCTCTTCACGCAAGGGCTGTCCCAGCAGAGTGGCTGATTTTGAAATAGATGGGGAAATCTCTGCC
>VWZN01005802.1:2095-30498 GCA_013396955.1 Regulus satrapa | reverse complement strand
TTTTTTTTTTTTTTTTAATAGGCCATCAGAGGTAGATTGACCTTAAATGGACTTAGAGAAATTGCATTAAAATAAAATCACCAACAATAAGACTCTCAAAGTTATTTTACACTGTATTAAAATGTAAGGTATAGGACTGTCTACATGTCATGCAAATCCCTTATTTTAATATTTTTTCTGAGTTATTTTAATCAGATAAATGTGCAGTATTATGGTTAATATCTATGTTTTGGATGTTTGAGTATTAATTTAGGGTTGGGTTTTTTTCTGCCTGCACTCTGGAAAGACTGATAAGCAGCAAGAGAGTCCTCTGTTATTAATCTTTTTGCTATTGCACATGTATACATAGATTGAGTTAATCCTGTGATGGGATCTGGAATTGTTGAAGTAAAGCATAGGAAATTACAGGCCAGAATCAAACAGGGATCCAGGTTATTAGGGTATAGAATTTTCATAAGCCTCCTAAAGATGCAATATATGTTTCCCTCATCTTTACAGAGGACTTTGATCAATTTACTTATCTACCTAGAGTAAAACAGAGAAAATATTCTGTCCCTGGTTATGCTGAGATACACACTTGTGGAAGGAATTGTTTGTTACTAGTAATAATTACTCTAATTAGATGCCATGTCACAAAACCTGGCATTTCAGGTTGCATTAGTCTTTCATTCATTCATAATAAGATAAAGGAAGTGATTAGAAAGAAACATAATGTCAAATAAACTAATGACAGAAAAACAGGGCAAGCTAGATAAAGTAAACACCATGATTTTCAAATGTTTGAAGGCCTTTTTAAACCCTACAGAATAATCCCAGAATCTCTTCACTTATGCATACCTCTTAATCTTTGATGGGAAACAGTTAACTGCTTTTGGTTTTTAGGTAAATTAGCTGATGCTGCAATCTATGAATCTAGCTTTTCACTGCAATTATGCTGAAATCAACAAAGAAAAACATTCTTTTTGATAGAGTCCTGTGACTTTTTCCTGAGCATTTTAGCCATTAGCATACCTAGTGACTTGCTTATTACTTCTTAACAAGCTCTTTTGTTAGTCCTTCTAATCATCAAAAAGACTAGGAACCTAAACCTGATTTCTCTTTTCTGCTTTCATGGTAGCATTACTTCACTGATTTCATTTGAACACATATTTATTTCTACCTGATTAGTAGGACAATCAAATAGATTTTTTTCTTATCAGTTCTAAGAGGACTCAAATTTAGCCTCTTTTTAACTCCTTTCCAGTGGGATTATATTTCTTATAATTACATTATGAATCAGATTAACTTTCCCTGTTCATGTTCTCAGCAGGGCAGAAGCATCTTAATTTTATGTTTTGGGGCATTAAAAAACATGTCAGGAAAAGGTACAGCTGATCCTTAGGTATAGAACTGTAAATGGGGAGAGATAATTATTCAAATTGCTCTGGTTTTGGCCTTTTTAGTGGCCTTGCAACCTGCAAAAATCTATGTTATCTATTTTCTAATAACAGTAAACCATGAACAAGATGCTGGGCACAAAAATTTCTCAGTCAAGAGTGTTTGGCAGCCAAACTGTATGTTGGAGTATTTGAATGCATCCAAAAGCCTTTGAAAGGACTTCCATCTGGCCAAGAATGGTCAACAACCCACAGTCAGACCATGTCTCTGATTATATTACAAGCAAATTTGTAATCATTACCAGCCTTTAAAAAGCCTGTAAAGTCTTCAAATTATTTATTTAGATGTTTATTCTGAAAAAGAGGCAAATAATGTAGGCTATTAATGGATGTTACTAGATATCATTAGTGTATTTATTTCATTTACAAAAGGCTTGGATGCTAGAAAAGCACGGATGACAAAAAATAAAATGTACTGTTTTTTGCTTGGTGATACAATCCTATGAAAGGGACCCTTTCTGCTCTTTCTTTTGGTAAATCATTCAACCTTTTTATTCTTCTTATTCTTGAACATAGAACCAAAGCATCCTGAAACTCCATGGTGGAATCTCTCCCATGGTAATACAAGCACCAAATGCAAAAATTGTTGTATGTTAAAGCAGAAATATACATTACTTCGGGAAACACTTGGCTAGACCTCAACTGTCAAACTCACTGAGCACATATTGAAATGTGTCAAAAACATCAAGTAGTTGATTAAGGGCACTGTATTAATCACTGCTCTGTATTCATCATGGCAATGATAGAGGGTCCTTTGCTTATCGCACTTATATCCATTAAAGACATAAAAGATGTATGTTGTCTAAGGCAGTGTAGGTGACTGTGAATTACAGAAACACATAAATTTTATTTGTTAGAATGGCTAAGGTCATCTGGTTTGTGATATGTGGTGACTATTTATCACTGCATTTCTGAACTTTATATTAATTTATATTAACTCAGTATTTATTATTCTTGATAATCCTGTAGAAATTTAATTTTGGCCTTTAATAAATTTAAAAGTTTACTATATTTATTAATGTGCATTTTTCAGTTCTGGAGATGTATTTGCTTACATCCTGCTTCAGCATTACAATCTACAGTGTGAGGAATAAATTTCTGTGACACTGTAATTGGGCCCTAAGAACAAAACACCTCTGTTTGTATGAGATGGGCACCCAAAATCAGAGAGAAAGACAGATACATCTATAAGTCTTGCACTGTGGGGAGCTGATAGAGAAAGACAAACATCCTGTTCTCAATACAGTTGGTGATGTTTCCAAACAGGAAAACATATTTCAATGTAAAAGGGAAACAATCATCTTGTGGCCTGCAACATTTGCCATGAAGATAGCCAAAAGAATAAAAGGAATCAGGAACACAGAAAAGAAAGAAAACCATTTCTGAAGGTGAATGTGAATCACATCACACAGAAACATTTTCCAATCACCTCCTTGCTGACATGACTAATCATGGTCATGGCTTAGGCAACTTAAAGCTAAAGTATCAAGAAAAATCCTATGGAATAGAGACAGTAATTGCTTTGAGGCAAATCAGATGTCCCACTGATCATGAAGAAAGTGGGTATGATCAAAGAACTTGTGGTCCTTGTGTCCATGAGAATACTGCAGGGTAGACAAGGAAGAAGACTGCCACAAATGCAGAGGAGAAGACTTGCAGATGACTTGTCTGGAGAGTAATGAGTGTAAAGGACAAAGAATTCTGTGTCTGCAGTACCCGTTGCAGCATTGGCATTGGTTAGGGTGCCCTTACTGAGAATGATTTATATGGAAGAACTAAGATACACTATATTTCCTTCCTCTTTATTTCAACTTTTCCTTTCTTCTATCTGACTTAATTTCCCACTATAGTTTCAATATTTCTTCTCCAATTATTGGGTTTTGTCACTCCTTCTCACCCTCTTTCCCTCTTATGTGGAGGTTCTCACATTATTGCATCTCTATACAATTCTTTGTTTCCTTCTTCAGAAGTATTGCCTCTTCCACTTTCTGTCGAATTTATCCGCCCAATTTTTATAGGCATAGTTTTAAAGTAATTGCATTTTTACTCACTTTCCCTGTCAGTTTCATGCTGAATTTCAACTGCACATGCCATCTACATGGATTTTGAGGTAATAAAAATAATCATTGGTGATTACCAAGGTATCAGAATATAGATTTGTTATCACCTGAAGCAGTTTTGAAAGCTATTCTGCCTCTTCCATTTAAATTCTTTAAAAATTTAAAAATTAAGGTAGAGGCTATAGTAAATAAAATTTTGTTTGCAGACAACTCCCCCCCCCACCCTCCGTGCACACACACACACACACACACACACACACACACACTTTTTGATTTTTATTACACCACAATTAAACAGGAAGTAAAGAGAGACAATAAACCTGACTGGACTTCCAAAATGATACAGTTATATAAAACCAGTTTTTAAAGTATTTAAACCCATTCCATGCATCCCAAAGTCATTATTTGGACCAAAGGAAATATTATAAATCTTTGAGGGGAGAAAAAAAGCACAGCAGAGCTGTTTAGATACAGAGAGATATGAAAGAAGAATCATAGCTTCAAATAACCAGAGCTGAAACAAGCTTCTCTCCTTTAGAAATAACTTATTACAAGTCAATTAAAAACATCTGTTCACAGCTTAGAAAACAACAGTTTTCACTGAGAATGAAGGACAGCTTTGTCTCTTACATCAGTCAGTCCAAATATTCTGCAATATTCAAAAAATCACAGCAAGCAGAAAGCAGCATGCAGACGTGGTGCTCTCAAATACAGAGTAAGCATACAGTGTAGATTCCTGAGAAAACCAGATGTCTTAATCAATCACTCAGAGCAGTTTAAACATGGCAACATCACTGATATTTAAATTATAAACCATAGACTTTTACTGTAATGCAGTCATTTTCTGTTCTGTGAAAGCAAAGCTTCCTCATTCACAATCATTTTTATAATTAAAACTTGTTCATTCCAATAAATGCTGATAAGGGGAGGTAAGACTTAGAACTAGATTTCTTCTTGACTGAGTAGTATTGGAAAGTAAGTACAATTGAACTTGTTTTTTGGGATTTTTTTTTCAGTAGTGCAATCACTATTTTTCTATTTTGACATATTCTTGCAGCTTAAATTCCACCAAAATCCTTCTATCTATAACTTTCTCATTTGGGCAACTCTTCATGCAGTGCTCTTCTTAAGACTTGTGAAATGCTTTTTGCTATCTAGAATAACCTGATTTTCTTCACAGGGCAGACCCAAACCTTATGGAGATTTTACTCACTCTGAACATCCATGACCTACTGAATGCTTCTGCCTCTTCTTCTCTTGAAGTGTCTATGGATCATTTCAATGTACAATTCTCCCCAGAATTTAATAGTCCTTTTTCTTGAGGGAGAAACATCACATCAGGTCTAGGAAGATTCTTGCACAAAAATGTTTATGAAGATTAACAATTTACATGTTGGGCTACTACAGTTATTTTAAAAACTTATTTTTGAAATATGGTGTTCCCTTTATAATATGCTAACTGAAAACATATAATTTAACAGCTAGTCTATCTAATTTTTGCTAAACCTTTTGAATCGCAATTTAAAAAATGCTCTTAATGAAAAGTTTTGCCTCAGAAATTATTTTTGTAATTTATAACTCACTACATTATACTGAAGACTTTTATAGCTGGATTTATGTCTAATATAGTACTATGTATAAATATGTGAAGACAGATGTGTATGAAAGAAACAGAAATGTTGAATGCATTTTATTTCTATGGAATTTCTCGGCAAAACTGACATTTCAGGGCTATATTAGAAGCAAATAAACCTAACTGAGTGGTGCAGAAATTTGAGACAGTAAAAAAGCATCCACCATGAGTGTGACTCATCTATAGAAGCCATCTATGAAAATGCTGCCATTAATAACTATGGCCCTGCATGACAACTTAATTTCATGTACTGCTACTGGGAGTAAAACCTATAGAAATCTGAAAGGAATTACTTTCCCAAAATTCTATGGAATCATAAGGAATCACACCCCCCCACACACCAAAAAAAAAAAAATCAGAAATTATAACAAAATGAAAGCTCTTTAAAAGTGATTTAGGAAAAGCAAGTCAGAAAACTATGATGATATAGAAAAAAACGTCCATTTTCATACTGAAAGGGAAACGTTCTGTTTGACTAAAATTCAGCCAATTTAAATTTTGAAAATCTGTGCCTATAGACAACAAGAAGCTACCACTTTTAATTCAGAATTAGATTCAAAAGGAACTCATAGAGCAGGAGAAATAGAATCCCAAAAATATTTATTTTCTGCATGTATGAGATTAACAACCTAAACAATCTGAAGAAATATGAGACAAAATAAACCATGCTATACTTGGAATATTTTTCATATTATTAAGCACATAACCTGTACTTCATTCTAAAGAATTTATAATTTAATGTACTGTTTTAAGCTTTTTTTTTTTAAAGAAGACAATTAAGACAATTCTAATATAAATAAAGATAAACAAAAGAAAAAGTCTGTCTTCTAAAGCATTTTTGACTGAAGAATGCCAATATAAAAATTCAAATTATTAATTTTTTTTAAAATACAATGTTGATTATAATGTATTCCTAAGAAAGCCAAGGAAAATCAGCATACAACTTGAATCTGGAACTGTAACAAAATCAGAAAAAAATTAGAATTCATTGAGGAAGACTTAATTTTCATAATAATCATGCAAGGAATTTCTTAGTCAAATGTTATGCAGAGACAGGTAATAACGATTCTGAAGCCTAAATGTGTTGTAAATCTTCATCTCCTTTTAAAAATATAGAGGAACAATTGGATAAAACAGTAAAGTAGGGAATTATCTTTCTCTATATTATACTCTATGGGTATCATAATTTGTAATGCTGCCCATATCTTCCAGTAAATGAAGGCCTATGTAGAAACTAAGTTATTAAATACTGTCAACCATATATATAAGTTTCCATTCTCTGAGGCAGAGATTTCCTGCCTCTTTGAGCCAAACTAGTTACAATGAACCCCAGTAAATTATAAATATTAAATGGTTCACTGTGCAAGCAAGCTTCACTCTATGACAAATGTATACCTCCTAAAATTACAGTCTTTATATTATTTTTCACAGAGCTGTTGTTGATATATAATTTTTGTTGTTATTATTATTAATTACTTTGTTTCTGATGCTATAAAAAAATCTGTAAAGCCTAATAATACATGAACAAACACTGCTTTACAAATTAGGCACTTAATAGTTTATAATATTAATATAAATATGTTGTTAAAATATTTCCAGAAGGATTCTATTCACAATCTATAATTTTGGGAATAGAACCAGTTATTTTCATCTTGATACTTTCTCAGATTCTAACAATTGTAGTTTAAAAGACAATATATGTTAGAATGCTCTTTGTTTGGCATATGACAAACATAATTAAGGTCCTAATAAACCTTGTGTTTTAATTAGGTTCAAAAATCTAATCAGAAAGAATACTACTGGGTGATAATGGGCTTTATATAAGCCCATTTCCTTTGAATGAACATCAGCTGCTTACACCAGATCTTGTTGTTATGGGGTGAAAGCAGATATTGTTGGTAAAGGAGAAAAAAGTCCTTAATATATAGAAATTATGACTTTCTGTCTTTCCCTTTTGATTATCTGTTGATCACGTGGTTAAGGAATTTGTTAAATAATCAGGATTTTTTAAAATTTGAATTTTTGACATAAAATTAATGATAAGTCATGATGAGTCATGATAAAGTTGAATTCATTTATATATAACCTTAAGAGACTTGTGAAAATACATATATGAGTTCCAAGGGAAAACTTTCTTGTTACTTTGAGACAAAGAATGGCAGCTGCATCATGATGGATCTAAGGTAACTCTAAAATTCTAATAATAAATAACTTTATAATTCACAAATTTTCTCTAGACTCTTCACAATTCCAAAATGGCAGCCAGCCAGTCTGTTGGAAAATGTAGTAGTATTCAAAATGTTCCTGATCTACCACAACAAAGTGCTGCATTGTCTGCTCTTAAATTATATGGCAATGGAGCAGACTAAAATTGAAGATGCTGGAAGAAATACTTATTGTATTAAAAAAAAGAAAAAAAGGAAGAATCAATTTTAATTCTGATTTCCTATGGATGACATAAAAGTCCTTGACTTACATAGTACAGGACTGGCAAGGAATCTCAATTTAGTGCAAGTGAATTGAAAAAATTATGTATCAAGCCTAAATGGTAATTTAGGCAGTAAATGTGAATTCCTCATTCTTAAATTCAGATTATCAACAGTAGAGACCTTGAACACCTTATTTCCAGACAAATATCTTTGTGAATAGGAAAAATGTTCAAATGAACAAATATGTGAAAAGAATACTTATCTCTTTCTTTTCATTGATAAGAATATGTGTTAAGTAGTATCTATCTTTTAAACTAGAATTTCCCTTATGTTGTGCATCATTAATATGCACATCTCTAGAGCTGAATTTCCAAATTTATTATTCAAATTTATCTCTGACTCCTGGATCTTACAACAAGCATTTTTAAATCTCTTTTTCTACCATATCAATAAAGATAGTTGTCTGACAGAAATTAGAATAATTTCCATTCTTTTATTTGTTTGTTGGCTGGTCTGACCTCTTTACACAACCCCTAATCTGAGCTGTCAGTAGATTATGACAATGAGCACAGAATTATTTGTATCAGGGTAGCTTTTTAGCCGCTGGGGCATTTTCACTGTGCAGGCGTGACGTGTCCCTGAGGCAGTTTGTGGTCCTTGGTCCTGCCTTGCACAGCACCAGGCTGGCACTGTTAATTCCAGCATGTGCTCAGTGCAGGGGAGGAGTCAACACAGGAAGATGTCACCTATGCTTATTAATTTCCGGTGGAGATGAATCTCACTGGTCCCAAAGTATAAGCCACAGCACCTCATCTTCTTCTTCAGACCTCCTATTTTTCAGTTTTTCCTCATACCCTCACCATTCTTCTTCCTTTAGAGCCAGACGGCAGTCAAATTTTCTGTTGCACAGGAAATTCCAACATTTTAAAACTTGTTTTTCTTCTGTATTAGACATCACGTCATTTCATATTAAGCATTAACACTACTGGCATGTCATATTATATTAGAGTATGATACATTAGCTAAAAATGTTATATTATTTAATTTGCAGCATTATTTTGATTATGTAAGACTGATTTTAATATATTGTTTATTTTACTTTTATATTGCTTTAATACCAGATGTTTTTTCATTGTCATGCTCAGTGTCAAACGTGCCTCATTGCAAGAAATGTAAACCACACCATACTAAAAAATGTCATATCTTATTATCTTCTCCTAATTGGAGTAAAAGGTTTGAACTGACATTACTGAAGTGTGACACACATTAATCACAAATCAACCAAGAGCTCATTGGAAGGAGTGAGAATTTAATCTGTTTATTGGCTTGATCTTTGTTTAAAAAAAAACCAAAAAGCAAAAAAACAACAAAAACAAACAAACAAAAAAAGCCCAAAAAACCCCAAAAAACCCTAAACCAAAAAAAAACCCCAAAACCTAAAAAAACCAAAACCTAAAAAACCCAAAACCTAAAAAAACCCAAAACCTAAAAAAAATTCTTTGAGAATGAAGATTTTGAATGACTATATAACATAAAAGAGAGCCTTTATTCATTAAAAGTCCAAATTTTGTTCTCTAAACCGAGACAGAATCCCTATTAAAAGGAAACAAGCCCAATGCTGTGTACCCACCATCACGAATACTGTTCATGTGCACATACAGTTTCTGGGACATCACTTGATAGGAACTGTAGCTTTGGCCATTGCAGGTCTTCCTACAGAGACACCTATTTGTGGCTGAAGAGGTGATCACTTGGTAGCACAAGGAGGAAGCAGAATGCATTAGCAGGAGCATGAGACACAGTGCTGATATTTGAAATATACCTCTGGTTTTGCTTGTCTTCTAGAGAAAAAAGAGGCATTGTGATTCTAAACTTTAAAAATTATGTTTAAAAAAAAAAAAAAAAGAAAATAAACCAAATCAGAAATATCCTTGCATGACATATGGGCAGGACATGGAAAAGAGTTATCCAGAAGAGAATGAATGTATTGGAATTCTTGCTGACTATATGCTTCCAGGAAGATAAGGGACATTTAGTCTAGGAAATTGCTTATCGGCAAGATAGTTTTTTTGGGTCTTTTTAAAGTAACTGTAAGCAATGTAATTATGACAAAAGAAAGACCATGGGAAACTGTATGAGAAATATTTTCTTCATCTACTCATATCCTCTTGTCCTTGCTCTCCTTACTCTGATTCAGCTTTTCTAAGATGACAGGAAAGCCACGCTTTCAGTGATAAACAATATGACAGCTTTGAAATTCATGGTAATGTTCCGTGGGGATATAGTTTGATGACAACTGTCTTTGGTAGAGCCTTTTCACTGCTGCTTTGTCATTCTCTCTTACCCAGCATGTAAGGTGTATACATTTCCATATAGAATCTGATAAAAAATTTGTCAGCATTTAGGGAATGATGAATAATATTGCTGTAAGGGAAAAAAGGCCCTACACACTCATAGTTAAATGTTAAAAATGTAAATCTAGAGATCAAATAAGATAAAACACTGAAGAGTAATAAGAATAAATGATTTCTTTTAGCTCTTAGTTTACAATGAAATTAAAAGAAAGGAGATTTTTAGGTTTTTGAATCATTAAAGAGGTGACTAGACTTAGCAACACCAGACTTAAATCTAAGAGCTTTTTATTTTAATACTCCATTTCTGACAGTGGATTGATATCAGACTTTACATTTTATCTCTTTCATGAAGAGATGTTTAGGCCTCATATATTTTAAGCATGGTTTGGAAATAAGGCAAGTCGAAGAGGTTTCCCGACCATAACGCTAATTACCAATAAAGAGCTGCAACCCTGACACATTACTTGAAGATATTTTCCTCCTTGGTGAGGGTGAAAAGGCAGCAGAAGTCTATGTCTTCATAGGAAGAGAAGAAAATGTCAAACACTTACTTTTCCATCAAAACCAGAATATTTAATTGATTGACAATTTATTGACTTTAAAGAAATATGCTGTTGTTTGTTAGTTTTTCCATTAACCTAAGGTCTGTGCTGAGAAAATCTTACACTCTGAGTAAGAAAATTCACTTTCTATGAGGAAAAATCTCTGCTAAAATTAGAAAAGTTTAACATGAAAACATCATTCAATTTCAGGAAGGATACAAAAAATAGCTTTTAGAGACTGATATTTTGGTGAACTTCTCATAATTTTACTCTGCACAAATATCTCACCTTGACTAAATCTTCTATGGAAAAAAAAAATAAAATTTGAGAGTGAATGATGAAGTGCAAGAGAGGTTCAACCTAAGATACATTCCTAAAAGAGTTATGTAATGAAAAAAAAAATAAATAAAACATTACAATTCAAAGCCAGTCAACGTATATGAAATGTTGTTGACAACTATTGCTACTTGGCATTTAAATTACTCACTGTCTCAGCCTCCGTGGAAGGCAGTCTGCCACTTCTTACATTGAGATTGAATAAAGTACATATTATTTATGTGTATTTTACTCCTTACTTCTTACAATAAAAAACAACAACCACTTCATAAATACATAAATATAACCCATGAAATTCCAAGCAAGATGGCAAGCACATGGTGTGCCATTATTTGGATGCTAACAGTATCAATAAGATTGTAAGACCATGTAAGGTGAAATGATACATTTCTGGATAGGGAGACAGTACTAAGGATGTGTATGCCTATCAATGCTCAGGTCTCCTAGTTCTGCACCACTGAGAAGACAGTACTCTGTGCTCCCCTGCTCTCTGGGGAGGAAAATGGCTTGCAATCTCTATGTCAAGCCTATAAAATTGCTGAGGAATCCCTGCAAAAGTCAGCAGCTCTGTGCTGTGTGGAAGGCAGTGAGCAAAAGGGCACACATCTGTGGAAGCAGATTCCCAAGGAGACTCCTCTGGCTAGCAATATTCTTTTACATCTTTGTTTACAGAAGTCCAGAGTAAAAAATTTTTTGCTTTCATGAGACCGCAGAAGACGCTGCTCTGGACCAGACTGAAAGCCTACCTAGTTCAGATCCTTTGCCGTTTTCTGACTTCGAGGCTACTTTGTCCTTTCATCCTGATCAGAACCATGTTTTTGTAATTTACTGCACATAATTCTATTCCTAAGGCTTCTCTTCCCAGCATAATGTGATCCTTATCCAGGGAGAAAGTTCTGATAATTCCATTATTCTGTCCAGTGAGAGGGTGTTTCAGACAGAATAGATTGCCGAGTTTTTTGACTGACTGTCCTTGAGCTTTCCTGTAGGAGGACGTTCCTCAATACTTCATATTTACTAGTTCAGTGATCTTATTTTTTCCCAGGAAATAGAGTATATACTTAATGGAAGTCTGATATGCCTGATGTAAACCCACCTGAAGGATTTTTATCAGCACTAGTATCTTTCAGCAAATAAATGGATGATGCTGTTGTTCCTTAATCAGCCATGAGGTGGCTGTTAAGTTTTCCGTACAAATTTCATTCAAGGCACACCTGCCCATTGCAGTGTAAAGACTTAAAGGCATTTCTGTCACAGTCTATGCTAAAATTGATGCTGGTTTCAGCTTTTGCAGGATCAGCACTGAAGAGCATGGAGCTATTCAAGGTTTGAAGAGACAAGAAGTTGCAGCCAGGTGTGGAGTATAGCAGAGAAATTGTTAAGATCACATCTCACTACATTTTTACTGTTATTAGTTAAAATTTGAAACAGTGTATGAAGGGGTAACCAGAAATGTTAAATATTCTTAAATCCTTCTGACTCGTTTATCTGGGAGATTTATGTGTTTGGTTTTGTTTTGATTTTTTGTGGTTTTTAAATGATTGTCACTTTGCTGTTTTGCCACACCAGTAGCCCCAACTTTACAAGCTACAGCTTTATATCTTCCCAGTTCTAACTGATTTAGTGTATCTTGCAATGCTGGCAAAAATATTCTTAGGAGTTATTTTGAAAAGAAATTCTAAATTTTCTCCCACCATAGCCAAAAACTGGAGCAAAATCAAAAAGTACTTACAGAAAACAAGAAAATTATTAGCAAAATGATTTTTTTTGTTACTTTCATCACATAATATTGCTGATCTAATTTAAATAAATCTAATAACAAAGACTGAAATAGGAGTTCTTCTGAAACAGCAAATATGTTGCCTAATCCAAAGGTTATCTATAGTAGGCCTACGAAATTCATTAGATATCATTGCACTTGATTTATTTATACAGCATTTTTAATGCTTAGAATTGCTGACCAAGGATGTAATAAACTGCTTCAGAAAGCAAAAATATATGAAATATAATGCAATTGTGAACAATAAAACTGACAAATTCATTCAAATATGGCTTGTAAAAGATTTGACTGCTCATATACACTTTGATATATAATATGCTGCTTTAAAAAAAAAAAAAAAGCCTGTTCATGTCATTGAATTGCATCTTTAGTGTTAACATTCACTTTGAACAGACATTTGTCTTGCTTCTGTTGTCTATTATTATAACACAAGTCAGACCTTTGCTCAGAGTCGTACAATTCAATATTACACAAAAATTATTTCACATTAGCATTGGTATCTTCTGAACTACTTCAGTAATGTTTCACAAAAAATTTGTTAAGATTTTTTAACTAAAAAAATCTATCAATAAAATTAAAAACAAGCAAACAAACAAAAGAACCCACTTAAATAAGTTCAAGTGTTGACAAGTTCAGATGAAGTTAAAACACTAGGATTGAATGTACAGTAAAGGTTTAGCCATACTGTTGACACTTAGAGACATATACATGATTTAAAAAATATTTTTTAACAAGCAAGAAAATTTTCCTACCAAGGCATTTGCCTTGTCTAAAAAAGTATTACATTTTTTAAAGTTCAAATTAAAGTTATTATAAAAAAGGTAGCATAAAACAGCACTATTTTTTTAGCATTAAAAACAAAGGGCCTCTTCTAAAATACTGTGTTTTAATAAGAGCTTAGAGATTGTGATCTCCTTTTTATGCATTTCATAACCAAAGCACTGCAAATGATGTTTAATAATCATCATTTTGGCTTTATTGCATAGGTTTGTTTCTATTCAAAGTGGATTTTAATACATAAAAACTGGAAGAAAGATTTTTTTTTTTTTTGTCATTTTAAGCTAGTTTCTAGGTGTGAAGAGAACAACATTTTCTCGCCGCAAGTATCAGTATGTCTCCTTTGTAAAGAGGAGAAGTTAAAGATAATTTTAAGTAGCCTGAGATTGCCAGACAAATTACAGAAAAAGTATCTTCTGTCATGGTTATTTCCTGATTGTATATACTTGATTGTAAATACTTGTATAGGTCTTGAGCTTGTGGGCTGTAGACAATTAACAACCCTTTCCCCCAGAATTACAACCTGTCTTTAGGGAAAGCACCTTTGCCGATATCCATAATAAAATAGATATTTCAGTACATTTTTTAAATCTAGCCTATCATGTTAAGCACTGCTGAATTTGATTCTTTTTTCCTTTTTTCACTAAGTTTTGAAATTTGAAACTTTATATATTTTTAATAGATGTGAGAAACAAGTCACAACCTCAGCTGTTCACAGATATGTCTTACCTTATATTGGCTTATTTGCTTTGCTAGTACATAAAATACCTGCCATAATTGCATTATTGCTCTATTTCTTGCAAATTTGTAGCTTGTATCAACTTTGATTTTTTAGTATTTTTATTTATTTATTTTACATTTATTTAACATGTCCTTACATTCTTAAAGAAAATATTAAAGTTCTTGATTCTGTGGTCTGTATAGAGGTATACAACTAAAGACCCTTATGAATCAAGCATCAAACTCTGAACACCCCTTGGCTATTTTAACCCTTCAAATATGGATACAAGGGACTAAGTCAGAAATATAAGATACAGGTGGGGATCTTTTCTCCTGAAACACACACACTTACATGTGGCCATATGACTCAGATACATACACTCTCAAAAGTAGATGCTTTATTATAGAACTAGGTAAGAGCACTAAACAGGGAGCTGAGAAAAAGAAAAAACAAAACTATACATTGAATATGAAAGCAAAAAGATAAGTTAAATTATTATTCTTGGTAAAACAGAAGAACTTCCGACCAGGAAATAGGCAAAAGTAGGACCTACATGTAGTTAATCTTCCTTTAATGCTTCAAATAAATTATTCATGTTCTCGAGCAACAACATGTTGACCTTTTCTAATAATACAATATAAAGTTCACTTTGGGGTGAATTATGGTGACAAGCTATTTTTATTACAGAAGATTCACTTGCAATTCATATTTCTTCCTATATATTTCAAAGGAATGATAATCCACAGGAACATGAGACTAAACACAAGTACTTGGAAGTTTTGTCAAGATCTGAAATTTCATCTTGAACATATTAATTAAAATTTCTCATAACAACTTCAATTTTAATATTTTAATTAGACTTTAATTCCATGAATTTAATTAAATACTGTGTATTCTACATTGATCAGTACTCACAGGTTTCTTACCTACTAGTTATATTAGTAGGTGCTGTTCATTTCTGCATTTCTATATATTTTAATTCATGTAGGAAATAATTTAATTTCTCTTTTATGCAGTTCTTAAGAAACAAAAATGTTGTCACTTTTTTTGTGTTAACATCTTTCCAGGAAGAGAAATGACAAATTTCTGGCCTCCTGCAGTAATGGAATTTAACAAATGTTAATGAGGATGAGAGATAATGAACAGCATGAATTTTAAATTAAATACTTTTCATTTGGTCATGAGGTTAAACTTCTTTTTCAAAATACTAACAAATACTTTGGATATGGACACATTTCATTGAAAACCTAAAAGTGACAAAAATGAAGGTGACAAAATTTTTCAACTTTGCATAAAAAAAATACACTGGTGTTTTATACCAAATCAAAAATTTATTCTATCTGTATCACTACTAAAACTGTTCTACTTTGAAATACCTGTGACTGAAAAAGGAGATAGAGGACAGCTTCAGAAAAAGATCTGAGGGAATTTAAAGGTGGACACTGCAGGGTTATGCATTTAGGTGCCCATCTCTCTGAGCAGAATAGAGAAAAGAGAATCAAGTCACAAATGCCCCTGGGAGTCATAGACTGGAAGCAAAAGGACCCATCTCACCAAGCCAATATTCCACTATTCCAAAAGGGAAACATGACATAAAAAATACTTACCCATAGTTTTTGGCACATTAAAATATTATCTACTTGCAGTTACCCTTCTACAGTCCCACACAGTCTCCATGCTGTCTTTTCTGTATTTCTGCTAGGCAGTTATGTTGTGAAGCTATTAAAAACATGAAGAAATTTTTTTTTTTTCAATTCCGGAAATTCTATTCCTGGTTCTGCAACAGTGTAAGTATTTCAGGGCCCTAAAACATTTTATTGTTAAACTTACATTGAATAAAATCTTCTTCACTTTTCAAACAGTTTAGTGTATGCAGCTCTTAATTATGCATCTTACAACATGCCAGTCTAAATATTTGCAAAAGAAATGTGTCTCCCACCTACAAAATAGGTTTTATTTTCATGGGTTGGCAGTGTGAGTTTCAAGCCTCAGAATTCAGACAAATGTTCAAAACATGATTGTCCCAGCTGCCTGTGCAAGTATGTACAGTCTGCTGGAGGGAAGACCTGAGGCTGTCCTCTAGACCACTCATCTGCACGTGCCCAGCCAGCCAGAAAACGTGGTATGGCTGGAGAGAAATGGGATCTTTCACCAGGCAGCCTGCAGGCAGGCCATGCAATCTCAACTAAACCTCGCTTGGGACTAAATCCAGAGGCTGCTCTTAAGGACATAGACATGTCATCTCTGTAGTAATAATGTTTTCCAATTTAACACACATAGCCTGGTTTGCAAGTGGCTTTGAATTTTTATGCTTCTTGACTGAGTTAGTGGTAGGATTTCCAAGGGTCACTCCTCTGTAGCTAATTGAACATCCTGATATTAAATTATACACACGTGTAGACTCCCTAATCACCAGAATATGCTGCTTCAAGAAAGCAGGAATTAACTTCTTGGCAGAGCCATTGGGCAATTCTGGGGACATAAAATTATTTGAAACTCTTTAAGCAAAGGAATTGAGTTCATACTAATTTCTGCAGAAAAACAAAACAAAAAAAAACCAAAAACCAACCTACCAAAAAACAAACAAAAAACCCCACAAAAACCTCTTTTCTGTACATGAGGCTTACACAAACTGTGTAAGTAAACAGAAATTGTGTTCACGCATCTGTCAAAAGACAAATTCAGCAGTTTAATTATTGGAAAATTCCAGTCTGTCACATTATATACAGATGTTTTCAGAGATAAATTCACTTGGGTGAAGACTGTTGCCTCACACTCTTTTTATCTATTGGGCAGAAATGTATCCATTAGTAAGATATAATTTTTAGATTTCACATATATTAATAAATAAATCCATTCACAGATGTTCTTTTATAAATCTGGGTATCATCATTGTTCTGAGCAAATTAATCTGTATAAAATTGGTGGAACAGTTAAGTTTTTAACTATGTTTTACAGCTGAAACTGATTAATGATATGACTCCATGTCTTAAAAGCTAGAATCATTTGTTGTCTTTTAGAAATAATATAGAAATTATTGCTGTCTGCATAGAAAAAGAAACCATTCTGTCTGTAAAGAATTAGTAAAAGTTCCTAACAGCACTGAGCTAATTGATCTTTAAATTATTCATAGAATTCCTCTGGGTTCTTTTTCTCCACAGGAGGGGTTAAGGTTTTTTTTTCTTTTTCCTTGAGTAAAATTACTTTATCATTGTTATAATTTCCTGTGAAGTAACTAGCTTTTGTTTGGTGTTTAAATGAAAGACTGAATCCATTAAAAAACAGATTTAAACATTTTTTAAGACCTTAACTAAACCACTGAAATATAGAAATCAACAGATTACTTATTTTAATTTAATTTTAATTACAGTAGCAGTATTAAGAAAATGAGAATAATTCTGTCTGCAAAATAATTTTGGCTAGGAAATTGCTTACCATTGGTCCCCCCCACTACTTGTTAATGGTTGGGTTTTCCTTAAATAAATATGTTCAACTATCTGATTAATGAGCTCTATTAACCTTTGTCTGAGTGTAATTCTGCATATGTTTGTCATGAGAAGATTCATATTTTCTGTGTAACTGCATAAACCTAGAAAGTAGGGTTTTTTTCCTCCAGTTCTGTTACTTGTGATTTTCTGAGGGGAGGGAGATGTTTGTTTGCCTTTAAATCACTACAGAGATATATTTATCTCCTGAAAATATCTTTAAGAATATTTCCTAGGTGCCATATGAAAGGAAAAAGCAATATCTGACCTGGATTTTTGTTATTATGGGTCGCAACTTCTTTTCAGTTCTGTTGTTGATATATATGGTGTATATAATCCCATATGGTGTATGACAGTATATTGACATACTCCAGAATAAAACTCTGATCCAGAGCATTTACATTAAATGAAATCTTTTTCATTCAAGAAGATATTGCCTGAAAAACTGCAAGTACACTGTTGAGGAAGTTTTCTAAGGCAGGCACCAAAGTTATGTATACAAAGGGAACTGCAGAAAACTAATCATGTAAGGATTAATTAATTAATCAGGTAGCAAACTTTCAGTTCACAACTATCATGAGCTTTTTTAGGATGTATATTTTACTAATGAAAAATAGGTACTAATAAAATACAATTAATTGTATCTTAAATTAAAGACTGAATACCTACTATCTTGATCTCATATGATATAGCCTACCTAATGCAAAACCCACCTAGAACATTTACTTTATATCAAATTTATTTGTTTTTACTATTTAAGGTAAAATTAAGTGTCTAGCTAACTATTTCAGTACAGAGAGTTAGAGAAAAGAGCCTTTAAGAAGCATTTAGCCACTGCTAGTGGTCTTCTGTGTCATTTGGGAGCTAGCTTATGGATTGTATTTCTGGCACCACGCATTAGGACTCATCTTGTATGTAAGTTGGACCAAAAAACTTTCAGAGTTCTTTTGCAGTCTCCTTATTTCATTACCAGAGATAAGACTGAAAGAGTATAGAAACACCTGTGGTGGAAAGGAAAAAGATGTGGTTGAAACATGGTACACTTACCTTATTCTTATCTTTCTCTTTAGACTATATAAGATGAACTAATGTGTCAGTTCGCCTACATTGTGCTAAAGCTTGCATAATAAGGCTAATTGGAAGATTTCTTTTATTTATGGAAAGAAATATTTTGGGGATCCATAGTTAAGAAAATTATATTGAATAAGGAATTCTCAAAATATTAAATAATGACAGAAAATTGCTAAGGAGTAGTACCGTGTACATTTGTTGCTTCCTTCCTAAGTATCTGCTCATGGCCAATAAAATTAGACATCAGACTCTTCAGTCTTAGATATAACTCAGTATGGACATTAGGTTTTTTTATTGTTTATCATCAGGATGGTATTTATCTCATCTGAGGGTATTTATCATGTCAACAAGAAGTTTATGACTTTCTTGGACTCTGAATGTTGGGCCAAATATGTTCTCCCAAAATATAGCTTTACGCTAAAGTAAAATGGGGAGATAAATTAGCCTAACAGTGTTACATCAACAGATGGGCAAGACTGAGAGAACAGACTTTTTGGAGCAACCACAATTTTAAGATACAGAACTTGCGGACTCTGCTGCCTACTACAGCACCACAGCCCAACTGGAATCATAAGAATCACTTGTAGAACAAGATTAGTACAATTTAATAGCTATACATAAGGTACAGCATGATATGACTGTCTTACACTGTGTACAACTTCTGGATGAACCCTTTATGTTCATTTTAAGACCCTTTTCCACTCACCCTGACTTGAAGCATAAAAGATAATTTCCTTTAGTTATGATAACACCTATTCCATCTTCAGCATTCTTGCACTATAGGATAAATCTATTTGGGAATTTTTACTTATTCCACTCTGCTTCATTCAAGGACAGGATAATCAGATACAGCTTTCTTTCCCTGAACTTTAGTTTCAAATATTTTTCAATATTCTTTGCTTTATTTCATTTCATGTAAATAGTCAGTACATAAATGCATAAGCAAAAATATTTAGATTTTAAAAGGTGAATTTTAAATATCTCTGGACTTGAAATTAGAGCAATTACTATTTCTCTTTTTGCAGCAATGCAAAGATGTAGAAATCTCACAGAAAAGACAACTAAACATTGTGTCAGCAGCTAGAGTGGATGAATGTCAGCACTCATCTGGTAGAGAGATTTTGATATGGCAACCAACACCCAGATGCAATAGATGTTTTTTAAAAGGCAAATTACTTCTATGGAACATCAGTGGGGTCAATGACAGAAGCAAACAAAGAACATGTGTTCACAGAAATATCCACAATATGCTTTTCATTTTAAGATTATATGTTTATTTCTTTCCCAAGGATTTTTTTTTAATACAGAAATGGTTAATCTAGGTTTTAAAATTAACCTAGGATCAGATATTTTTAACATTAAAAAAAATGCAATAAGGCTAGAATCAGCGACAAGTTGAAGCCAAATATAAGTTCAAACAGCCAATCCATAAATTTTTTATTAAATGCTATTTTAAAGGTAGTGGTTCCAATTTGAGCCTCCCTCCTTCCTCTTTTCTGACAGTTACCCAGCATTCACAACCATTATTCCTGACCTCTCTCTCCTACTCTGCCCCATTGGCTTCTTTCCTGGTTTTCAACGATATTCTGAAATCTCTTTATAAAATTGATCAGATGATACCAGCTATTCCTCAAGCTTTTCTAAATTTTCTCTCACTTTATTTAGAATCAAAGAGCTCTGCTTCTCCTTTTTGCAAGTTGACTAGTAAGCACTAGCATCTACTTTCTTTGAGAGAGGCTTGCTTGCCATTTAAAACCTGAATGACCTGACTCAGCTAAACTGAATAAGATATCAAAACTCCCCTAAGTTTGTGGAGAAAACACAAGACAATGGGTATTTTTAACTGGATTTTGGATAGGATATGGTCTCACTGCAAGATTAGACAGGTTTGATGCATTCTTTTCTCATTTTTGCCACTAACTTGAAATATATGGCAGGATGCATTGATTTACTCAATTCTTTGAGTCAGAATTTCAATTGCATATTAAGCAGAATGAGACATCAAAATTATTTCTAAAAATCCTGCATACACTGGTATTTTTAGCTGTAAGAATTCCTTATTTTTTAAACTACCTCTCTATTCCTTGGTTTCTTTACCTGTAACACAAAAATCAGATCACTCACTCACTTATGTTGAGGTATTTTGAGATGTTAATTGAAGGATGCTTTTCCAGAACACTATTTATTTACTTATTTATTATTGTCTCTCCATTCAAATGGAACTTGAGAGACAAGCAGCATGCAGGTAATTCAAATAATATTATAGAATCATAGAATGGGTTGTGTTGGAAGGGATCTTTAAGATCATCTAGTTTTAATCCTCCTACTATGGAGAAGGACATCTTTCACTAGATCAGATTTCTCAGAGCTCCACATGGGACAGTGGACAGGTAGAAAGATAGAGACTCCTAAAATATAATATTGTTCTAGCTTTCCATCATGTGTGAAGGGAATCCCTAATAGATGCATTTTCAAGTGTTTTTTTTTTTCTTACCTACTACTTTGATCTGAGACTCAAGCCCTCAGATTCTAGCTACCCAAAATATTGTCTCAAGCAGTGACAAGTTTGTTGATGATGAGCCAGTCAGTCAGTTGTGCTCATCTATTTGGTGAGTTTTGTATTCTGCAGAAAAAGAGAAAGATGATGGTGTTGAGACAGTCATCTATTCCTTTTGGGGTTTACGGCAAGATGTACAAAAATATTTGACAGACAGGATAATGGCATTCTAATGGTTCCTACATGTATCTGTTGAGGGGAGAACAATTTCAGATAGACTAGGACTAAACCTCCTGTGTGTGAACTCTTAATTTATCACAGATTTCTCCACTCTGAAAACACATACCAGTCATTTGCTGTGCTGTACTTTGGGAAGAATTGGAATTGAAAAAATTGTAAGAGATACTTTTCTTATCCTACTAGGCCTTGTCTTTCCTGTTCATGTATCATGGATTTTTTTCATAATTTTATTTCATTTTCTCTCTTCTTGTGTTCATAGCAGGAGGGAGCTTGGCTAAGAAATATCAGAGCAGCTTTGAGATTATTGTTCTTCAGTGGTTAAGAGTAGGATTGCTTCCTGATGTAGCATTCCAAAATATCTCTTTTGTGTGTGGTGCCTGTCAATATAATATATGCAGATTCAAATATGACTACTATTTTTATATCTATAACTAGTCTAGCCATTTCTCTATATTATCCAGTTCTCCATTCCCCTTCCATTTCCTGTACAGAACAAAGGGGGCTGCTTGTTTTGCCACTGTTTCACAGAGATACTCTAATATTAGAGAAATGCTTTCATAGGAGCATAGAAACAGAGAAAGGAAAACATCTCAGACCACTTTTTGTGTCTCCCCACATGTAGAAACTGTTCATTACAGTATAATTTTTATTCTTCTGTGACTAGAAACTTTATATATCTCAAAGAAGAGAAGACTTCAATGAGAAGTCTTCCACAATTTCTCTTTAAAAAGCTATTGCATAACCTACTAAGGCTGCTTGATAGCATATTTCCCTTCAACATTTACCTAAATATTTATTTAAAAACTAATTTACAATTGAATACATAGTTTTTATGAGTGTTGGTTGATGTTTTTTCTTTCAAATAATTATAGAAAGACATTCCTTCTTCCATCCCATTTGTAATTTTTCAAAAATGTATACCAGCACATATTGTGGTTGTATTTATTATTCTACTAATTTGAAGAAGTACCTCTAATCCCATAGTTTGTCAATTCAGGTAATCAGAGTTATACCAAAATTAAGTATTCATTAAAAATATTCATTCAGATATCAAATATTATTTTAAAATGAGTTGGAGATACAATGGAAATGGCTTAAATTAATTTAGGGACACTACAATATGCAAGAACATCATCCAAGCTGGAGAAAACATAGTCATGCTAAGAGACTCTACATAAAATTCAATTTATCAACCAGACTATTTATAGGAGTAAAACATGTTATTTCCTGATGATTTTGACACAAGGCAAAATATATCTTATAGTGCTCTTAGCACTTTCTTCAAGACAAAGCAAAAGACTAGGGATTTTTTTCAAATTTCAATCAAATTGAAAAGCTCTTGTGTTTGAACTTTATTTGGCAAGATTGATCTACTTGTAATATAACATAGTATAATTTTTATAAGCTACCAATTTTTAATAGAAGTTAAATATAAAATAACTAGCAACATAAATACTAGTTTTGCTATTCAGCCTTTACATACTTAATGTGCATTTCAGAATGCCTTCAACTGACAACATTCAAAACTTCTGTTTCTTGTTGAGGGCAGAAACAACCGTAGCAGCAAACTCAGTTTCCAAGATAAATGAAAAAACAACAACAACAAAAAAAATCATCCCAACACTTCAAACTATTAAATATTTTTAGCATGGAAAAGAAAAGAAAAGAAAAGAAAAGAAAAGAAAAGAAAAGAAAAGAAAAGAAAAGAAAAGAAAAGAAAAGAAAAGAAAAGAAAAGAAAAGAAAAGAAAAGAAAAGATTTACCAAAACATCATCTGGAAAAAAATCTTTTTCCAATTTTATTTTACATTTCCATATACCATGCCTAAAATATTTTCTTTCTCAATATGTACCCATATGAAAAAGTTTTTCTTTCCCACTGATGAAAATTGGAGAAAAAATTAACATAAATGTACATCTGGACTAGTCTTTATAATGAGGTATTTAAAACATTTGTAGTAAAGAGATTTCTAACCTCAACCCAATTAATACAGAAGACATGTTTAGAGGAACCAACTTGGAAACATCTATGGAGGTCTGCCCTTATCTTTTGCTTGAAAATAACTGTGTGATTGTTGCCAAGTTACTGCGAAACTCAGGTCCAACTCTTGCCTTTATGATCCATAGGAACACATTTTAGAAGTAGGAAAAATGTTTTTTTCTTATCACAAATAATAAATATTTGAGTAAGAAATAAATGACTGAGAACACTACTGGCTATTAACAAGAGAAATTACAATAGTTTTCCATTGCCTTTCCCCCCTCCTCCAGCTTTTTAAATATAGCCTTGGGAACATCCCCCACATGGGCTGCTGCTTTTCCAGAGCCTCAGCATTAGACTGACAGTGACATTACAGCTGGCAAAGCCCAGGATGGAAAATCAATGAACACTGGAACCTGCAATATCCACTGATGAGCTTTTGGGGTTGTTCTCTGTTATCTTAGACCTTGAAGGTTTGCCCAGATCATTGTCTTTGTACAATTTGTCTTTTCTCACTCCGTGGTTTGTTCCATTAATTTTTCGCTTTTACAAAGACAGGCAAACCAGCACTCTTTCTCCATTTCATGAATCGAGAGACTCTCCCCTTAACAAACTGTAAAACCAATGCAGAGAGTCATTTGGCAAAGTTTTATATATGACCTTTACTTTAATTTGTGTAAAGAAAATGCAGTGTCTTTTGCTCTGCAAGCATTTACCAAAATGTTCTCATTTGAGCAAATGCCATTCCATTAGTATTAAAATGTTGCAAGCACTTACTAAAAGGTTTTTCCTCCTTACTTTTATGACAGTTTTAGCAAATAATGTTAGCAGTGTCATTTCAGGGAGACACCAAAAGAGTTGAGCCTTAGGGCTATGTTTTCCCACTGATTCACTAGATAAAATTTATTATGTTTACAAAATACATCAGCATGTTCATAAAACTTTTTGTTAAAGAGAAGTGAAAGAAGCTTTGTGTTACCTAGCATTGTATTTCTTTGCAATTTTAATTTAAAGCAACTGTAGCAATAAAGACAGAATGTATTTCTTTTTCAGTGTTTAAATACAAACTGGTGAATGTAGGTTTTGCATACCAGACATGGGCTGCTCCTGCATGAATTAATAAAAACAAACTGAATTTTCATTCCCTCAACTTATGAATGGTGCCAGTCTTGTAGTGCGATGTCTATACTATTATGTGCTTAAGAAAATATACAAATTAAAAGCTATGCTACAGGGGTGAACATTTTTAAAAGTAATTTCAAAATAACTGTATCATAAGGGACTAAATTGTTGGCATGTGTTTTTGAATTTCAGTTAATACTACATTTTAGTTTAAGTGATTGCCATCCAAGGAACAGTGAGGAAATACTAATCAAATACTGAGTGATTCCACTTTACTGGGGACTGAAAAGCCACCACCAAAACCATAGTAACATTTCCAACATTTCTTTTTCCTTAAAAAGGCAGCATCAAAGTTCATGTCTATCAGGGTAAGGTAACTTGCTCATCTGTACCAGTGTAAATTAAAAGTGACTCCTCTAGTGTCTAGGACTTACACTAAAACCAATCTGTTTTTCTACTGCTCATGCACTAGAACTCTGGTCACAGTCTTATCTGTTTTTTGTGTTCCTATAATGTCATACATCTTAGTAAAGAAATGCTCCTAAATATTGGAAAATAGCAAGGGGACCTGGAGATCCTGATGATCAAGCAAGTTTGTGGAAGAATATTAATTCATCTTTCTTCTGAAAGTGAAATTGTTGCATATATCAATTTCCTGATATAAGAAATTGAAAATCACTTGCAAATATCATAAGTCTAGTCAGGGGCAATTAGAGTGTTTATCTGCAGAAACCTCACAAAATATGTGAAGCTGTGCTCCTGATATTATTTCTGTATAGTTGGCAAATTAATTAAATCTCTGCAGTCATGCTGTTTTGTGAGGTTTTCTTGGAGTAGCCAAAAGTGAGCACTTGCTGAAAACAGACACTTTGTCTAGGAGATTTCACCTCCACTGAGGCTTGGACCACAACAGGAACCACCAAGCACTGCTTAGTCCCCCTGAAAATCCTGCCCAAATTTTGAGTGCTCTGGAATGCATGGGAAAACATGAATTACATTAATCAGAGGAGATAAATGCATGTGATAGTGAATGTAATCCTCACCAGTTGCAGAGATATAATGAATGAGCATCTCAGCTACAACAATTCAGGAAACCACTATATGATGACTGACGGACTATAAGCAATGCCAGCTGTCATGAGATAATCCACTTTAATCTCTGCATGCCCACATTGCTACTAAGTAAAAGAAAGGTGAGACACATGACCTTTCATTTCTAGCCAGGAAAACTATTCTTATAAAACAAAAACATATTTTATGTTTACAAACAGGGAAACTGATAAATAGAAATGTAATTTTTGCAGCTCCATCTATCAAACTAAAAACCAGCCTCTTCTACTGCTATGCAGTGTAGATTTCCCGCATTAGCTGTTTCTTTTGTTGTAGTGGTAGGTGTTCAGGACCTCACAAGAAAATAAAAAAAAAGTACCACTGTAGTAGTTCCATTATTCTGTCCCTTCTTTATATCTGCCCCTCCCGCAGAGGTATACTCAGCACACAGCTTGCTCAAGTCCATATACAGAAAAATCATTTGAGAAGTGTTTCTTAGTTACCTCAAGGAATGCAGTGCTCCATTTCTGCTTCTTTTCTGCCAGTGCTGAAAAGCAAAGAACTAAGGATCACACTGAGAAAGACACATCTGCTCTGGAAGTCACAATGAAGATGTAGAGATGGTTCAAATTGCAAATAAGCTGAACAGTAATCAGAAACTTTATGTTGACTCTCAGCTGAGAGCAGAGATAAGATGTGTTAGAAAAAGCACTGTAAGGATACTTTTCTTTTTTCCTAGTAACATAATTGTGGCTAGTAAAAATATTGAGATGCTGGAGGGTGTCCAGAGAAGGGCAATGAAAGGTCTGGAGTGCAAGGTTTATGAATAGTGACTGAGGAACTTTGGGTTATTTTTCCTGAAGAAAAGGAGGCTCAGAAGGTCTTTATCTCCCTCTGGAACTGCCTGAAAAAAGGTTGTAGCCCAGTGGGGTCAGCCTCTTCTCCCAAGTAACAAGTGACAGGACAAGAATAAATGTCCCCAAGTTGCACAGGTGGAGAATTAAATTGGACAGAGGGAAAAATTTCTTTACAGTAACAGTTGTCAAGCGCTTGAACAGACTGCCCAGGGAAGTGGAGGAATCCATCCCTGAGATGGTTCAAAAGATGTGTGGATGTGGCAGTTGGGAATGTGGCTTTGTGGTGAATACAGCGGTGCCAGATTAACAGTTGGAACTGATGATCTTAGAGGTATTTTTAAATCTTTATGATTATATGATTCTATGACTCTTTGACTGTATTCTGTGTCTGCACTGAAGCATTTATTCCAACCTCCATACCAATCATGTCCAACCCTATGCATAATATTATCTCCCCAAACAAGCCAGTAACACTTGAATATCTGAAAGTCTTACCTGACTCTAAAAGGTGGATAGAAATTTTTTGTAAGGATGCTGTCTGATCTGAACAAGAAATAGGTCAGGAGCCATAGTGGTTGCTTTATAGTTAGTGGAAAAAATGCATATAAACTGCATCACAACTTTTCCATATAAAAGTAACAACCTTTTCTAGATCAGATTTCTCCCAATTTTCTCAACTCTCCCCTATTTCCACACAAAATGTTTCTTGTTTTCTCCTTATACCTATGTCAATATTCAGTCATGCCCTCCAGTTCTTTTGCTTGTTCCTTAACTCCTTAATGTGTCATTTAAATCTCAACCAAGTGCTTGAAATTTTACTAAAATCTTCCTTAAAATGAAAGAAAGGCTTTTTTGTCAATGACTGAGAAAAAATTGTCTGAAATTATGCTTGAGCTGTGATACCTTGACTTCAAGAAGTCTTCAGAGTCAGATTTCCAAGGCCTAAATAGAAAGATTTATTTTTTGGGACAGCACTATATAGTACTATATGTTTCCTAGGTTTCATCTTACATTGGGAGCCAACAACAACTGGACATTTGCCAGAATAATTCCTAAAATTTATGGAGTGTTTGAGGAATTTCCTACATGAAGTGTCAGAAATAGTACAAATATTGCAACAAAAGTAAATAATATGGTAGGGAAAATATCCATTTTTTATATTGCCAAAGGTATTTTTATATTTACAGTTATCCAAGAAAGGTGATATTTTACAGATATATTCAGTGGAACCTTAATCTCACTGTAATATATGGGATCTTTGCCATTAACTTCTGGGTGGGCCAAGATTTTTTATCAAATACTTATTGTTTATCTTACTAGTGGAAAACAATGCATATGAAAGAGATTTTAGGTATGTCTTATAGCGTAAAAGAATAGAAAAGTGAAAGAAATATTGAGCTGAATGTTGGAAGAGGGTCATTAAACTAAGTATGGTACATGCTTCTAAAACCACAAATACATGATGCAGACCATTATGAATCTATACAAGCACTGTCTATAAGAGTTTTCTAGGTATGTAATTCTTCTATATGGGAATGAAAAACCCAGAGACAACACAGAATCACTGTCTTTGGAGTATTTAAAGCATGGAAAAGTCCTAAAGCAGCTCAGTCCAGATTTGAAATTGTGTTTGGTTTGAGCAGGACCTGCAGAGCTCCTTTCAAATCTTTTTGTTTTAGGCTTATGTTCTGGGGTGACATTTTATTTTATTATTACTATTCTAATTTCAATGTAGGTGATGTCCAGATTCAATAAAGCACAACTGTCCAATTATCTTCCAGTGTATAAAATGCTTACTTGCTTTTCCTAACTTTTAAAAATTAACCCTAACAACATGACATTTAGACTAGGGCCACCAAAATCAAACCAAAATAGCTTGGTGGAGTCATTCAAATAAATCTCCTATTCATTCTAGATATGTTATTAATTTTGAAATCTTATGTGACAGTAAGTATCTCCACAGATGCTGAACCGGTGATCTTACACAATTTGCTGATTTGTGACCAGAGCAGATCCATGTTCCTGCAGGCAAA
>VWZN01005797.1:0-11976 GCA_013396955.1 Regulus satrapa | reverse complement strand
ACATCATATTAGAAAATATTTAGGGACAGAAAACTGATAATAAACATTGATACATTAAAGTTTAGCAAAATAAAATTAGTCTTTTATAAACTCCTTTTAACAAAGGTGAATAACCACATGGAAAGGAGACTGTACTAATAGAATTTTCAAAAAAATATTACTTTGGTGGTATAGACTAGGAAATCTGAGCCAAATTAAATCTGTGGACAGTTTCCTAGATATTATGGAGAGACAATATTCTGACCTAATTGCACAGAGTCAGTCAGTATTAGGTTGGCAACTATGTTCCAAGAGAGCAGTGATATTTTAAATCAAGTAGATTTTCAAGGTTGAGCAAACATTGTAAATTATATATGTGATTGGTCGCAGGGAGAAAGAATTTTAGTTCCAACATCACAGCCAATATTTTCTAATTAAAAGAAAAAAAACCCAACCAAAGCAAAGTGACTTTCTGCAAAAGATACATTCTTAACAAATTTACCAAGAAAACATTCCAGTTGTTGTGCTAGCTTGAGCTAATATGATGACAGTTTATTTTCATGAATACAATATACAGCATCATGAGACTGTGGAGATATGCCTTTCGAATCTGAGAAGTGCATGTCACAGCCACACTAAATAATACTTATAAAACAGACATACTGTAAGCAACAAAATTATGCAAAACTTAGAGTCTTCAATGATCATTTAAATTAACAATATCCAAAAGTTCACAAATTCAAAGTAACACAGTGATACTAGTGTTAACTTGTAATAAATACATTATAGTATTGTAATGTATTGAATTCTTGTCTATCACTTATCACAGATCATGACATAATTACCTGTGGCACTAGTCTATGAAATAAGTAACAGAGTTCAATATATTTACTATTTGGTAACTACAAACACTAACATCAGGAATAATTATGTCCTGAAATTATTTTAATCCCCTTCTGTGTATGTTAGCACATATAAGTACACTTCTCTATTTGATTTAAATTATCTAGTAAAATTACTGGCAATATTCACTTTTTAATTATCATGCTCATTTTCAAAAACCTTATGCAAAATCCTTTGAAACAGCTTCCATAAAATTTGGAGCAGACATGAGTATTGTAAATGTGCAAATGATAGCAAAAAGGGTAAATGCAACCAGACATAATCTGTCTATGACAGCAGCTGCAAACTTCCACTCACTGCAGATCTCTTCACCCTCATCTTGTTTCCTGAACCGCATTGCTATGAACTGGACTTCCTCCAGGATCTTCACAATCACTGGAAGGGTATCCATTAAAGCTCTCATTTGCACAAGCTCAGTATCTTCTGCTACAGGGCAAGTCATCTTTCCACCCTTGCTGCCCAGGTCATTCTGCTGTGGGCAGCACGGACTCTCCATGGTGTGGCAGCTGTAGATGGTGTTGCCATTGCTGGACTGGTGCCCAGGAAGGACGTTCACCTCCATGCTGTTTACACTCAGCTGGTGCTTGGAATAGCTGTATTTGCAAGAGAGGGGCTTTATGTTTTCCCCAGGTTTTCTCATTCGTAAAAACCAAGCACACCAGTTCAGCAGGATGACACGGACCTGAAAGAGAGTTACCATGACAGAAATACAGGAGACTCTTTAGCATTTTAAAAGCTTTTGAAACATTTTGTGACTAGTATAGTTAGTCTGCAAAATCTCTTAGAAATACTGATGGATTTCTGTGTTCTCCAACTGTCTGCTTTCAAAAATGTTTCTTTGAGGGTCTAGTTTTTTACCAAGGATACCTTTTTTTTTGCATCTGTCTTGAAAATAGGGGTGTTCAATGCCCACTTAGCTTAAAAAGCAAAAGAGATGTAAAAATCTTACTTTACAAAATGGTTCTTGGAGACCAATTTTTATCAAACACTCCCAGATCTCTGCTATTGAGCAGACAGCACAGGATTGGATGTATGGTTTTCATTCAAGCAATTCTCAGATTGCAAGGAAAGAGATACAGTTAAATACTTGGAGGGGACTGTTTAGATTGTGCTGAAAAAAATTTCTAAACGACAGATTCTAGGACATTTCCCATCCGCACTGCTATTGTTTACACCTGAGTAAATTACCTTGGTTGAGTTTTCATGGATGTTTTTTGAAAACTATTTTATACTCCTTTGAGGAATGCAACCACATAATACAGCAGGCTTTTTTTCAAAAGAGTAAATTGATTACATTTAGTGCTTCGAAATCTAAGTGCCACTATTAATTGCTGTCATTTCCCTGTGTGCTGGTGCATGACAAAATGCTCTAACGTGCATATGGCAGACTGTGTCTCATATGTTTCTTGTCACTAACTCCAGAGAGTGCATCCAAAATGAAGATCGGGGTACTGATTTTCAGACGTTTGGTCTGAAATCTGAGCCTTCTAGAATTTCTACTGGTAACATTGTTAACTGCAAAAGGCAGGAAAAAGGTCATGGATTTTGTAATATCTTGCCTGAAGAGCCGTAAAGTAAATTAGCAAAGTCTTGTAATTACAAGATCCTTCAAGTGTTATGCATACAGAATGGACATTTACAATGTGCTTGAGAGGGACCCTCCAAGCAGACAGGACTCTGATGACTTTATCATCCTGACTGCAGGCCAAATAATCTGACATCAAGGAGAGAACAGGTGTGGCCTCTGGTTTCCCTTTTGAGTCTTGACTCACAAGGATTCCCTGTGTAATCCTGCTTGTGTTACTTTGGTCATGTTTGACTTGGCACCACACTGCCCCAAAACTGGTTTTAGATACAGGAAAAGTTGTGTCCTCTGTTTGCACAGTACAGATACAGGAATCAGGAAATTACAGCTAGCACTTTGGCTTCCTGCTGTAATGACAAGCAAAATTTTAGAAAGGAGGAAGCATCAGTAACCATAGTAGGAATAATAATAACAATAATAGCCAAAACCAATAACCAGTGAAAGGCAGATACACAATTTTTTAATTCTGAAGTGTGAGCTCTTCTAGGTCACAACCCTGTACCATTTTCTGTGAGCCATTTTGCTTCTCTCACACTAGTGAATTTTTATTATTCATCATTGTCATGGTTTTGGCTGGAATAGAGGTAATTTTTTCCCTATTAGCTGGTACAGTGTGGTGTTTTAGATTTAGTATGAGAATAATGTTGATAAAACACCAATGCTTTGGTTATTGGAAAGTAGTGCTTACCCTGAATCAAGGACTTTTCAGTTTCCTGTGCTCTGCCAGTGAGCGGGTGCACACAGTGCCATGAAGAAGCATGGTCAGGACAACTGACCTGAACTAGCCAGAGGGATATTCCAAAAGGATATAAAGTGTGGGGAGTTGGTTGGAGGCTGTCAATTGCTGATCAAAACCAGGCTGTGCTTCAGTCAGCAGATGGTGAGCAATTGTATCATGCATCACTTGTTTTTCTTGCATTTCATTACTCTCTCTCTTATCCTTGCTGTTACTATTTTTTATTACTATTACTCATTACTATAATTAATATTATTATATTGTTTATTAATATTTTGATATTATTTATTCATATTAATGTGAACTTACTCATTATTATTCAATTATTAAGCTGTTCTTCTCTCAATGCACAAAATGTGGGAGATTTTTTTCTGATTCTCATCATCACAAGGGAAGGGAGCTTGGATCTGAGTAAGTGGCTGTCTGGTACTTAGGTATGTGCTGGGTTTAGGCTATGACAGTCCTAAGAGACTGATTTCTATTATTCATATAATTTTGCTTTAATATTTGTTTCTTTCCTTCACAGTCATCACAAGCCAATAGTAACCTATAGTGTTGCAGCCTAAAGAACTAATTCTACCTTTAATTAATCATAATGAACTAACTTAATCATAATGTGCTCAGACTGCTCATAGAAGCAAAATGGGACAACACAGAACAAAATAAATGTCCTAATTATTACCAGTGTTGGTAGTGCAAAGGGTTGAGAGAGAAGTTAATTCTCTAGGATTGGGAAAGTCTGAAACACTAGAAAACTTTCTTACTAGAAAATGTTAATATGTCTGCCTTAACTCTGAAAAGAGATGTCAGGTGAAAAAGCACTTGTATACAGAAATGCTGCTTTTCCTTTCTAGATAGAGTTTTTATTCCTTAGGGAAATTACATTTAAAACTACAGCCAAAACCATTTCCCACAGAAAAATAAATTCTTAGAAGACATTAACAAAGGTTTTAATTAGCTTGGATTTCAAATGTGAGTTTTATTTCCTTGAAAACACTGACACTTAGGCATCAGTTTGTTCTTTTCATACCAGTTAATTCAAGAGACAGCTGCAGCATACAGGTTTTTGGACAACAATTGAGTATGATAATATGAATCTATACTCTCACCTGCATTGTCATGTATGAATTTCTAAAAAAGAAGTGCACAGATACAGCACAGATACCTCTTCAGAGGTCAACAACCCTTTTGTGCACCTCTCCTAGCTAAAGTGTAACTGTACTGCTAGCTTCCATCACAGCCACCTAGCCTGGCCTAGTCCAGAGCAGTGAATCTCCAATTAAAGCTCTCTTGATAAGGGATGTTTGCACCTGAACAGAACTGTTCATTTCCATATCAAAAGAGAAGCCTGAGACATAATAAAGCTGCTTTAGGCGCAACAAAGAGCCAGAGTTCTCTTGCCTTTTCCCACAAACCCCCTTAATCTCTCAGCGCTTGGTCTCTCCATACCTCTTTCCCACACAACAGTCTTGGCTGTCAGTAAAGAAAGGTCAGTTGAGCTGTAGTCCATACCTGATGTTATACACCGTAACAGCTCTTTAGCTGGGCTTTCTTTAGTGCTCTTTTCCATGCTATCTCAACAGACATTATCAAAAGTGTCAATCAGCCAGCAGGTCTCATTTCTCAACCGAGTAGCCAACAAATGCCCTGACTGAGCACCTTGGATTTAAATTCCTCTCTTGGAAAAAGCTGGTTTGTAAGTCATCAAAGATTAATAGAAATAAAGGCATAATTCTAAGTAGTGCAATAAGGGAACTAAGTGCTTGCCTACAGAGAGGATAAATAGTAACAGGCACTCTCCTCCCTCTTCTGCTGCAAAGTGAAAAGACAGACCCCTTGAGAGACAGAAAATGGTAAACTGTTTACAGCTCAGCTGTAAATGGTTAGGTGTGTCTAGGAAAGCAGGTGTGTTTAGGAAATGCATCCATTCAAATCTTCTGGGTCTGCAGAAGCTTCCACACAATCCAAATTGTCCAATGTCTCCCCCTGCAACCCACTCCAGCAAACAAATCCATTTAAGCAGGTGGTGAGAACAATCCTGTAACAATATCCAATTAATTAGGGTTAGAGCTTGCAATAAAGTGATTCCTGGCTCTGACAAGAAGAGGACATTGCAGGAAGTAAGTCAATTGTAAGGACGGCAGCTGTACTGCAAATGCAGAAAAATGTAACACACTCTTTTTTTCTATCTTAACTTACTTCTTCACATCAGATTTTTTTTTAATGAGCAAAAGTCATTCTAGGTGTCTCTTTAATAAACACCTGACATAGGTGGAGAGCCAAAATTGAAAGAGAAAAGCAATAAAAAGACCAACATTTAAAAAATTAGAGATGGATATGAATTCTAACAACTGAGCCTTCGCCATGTCTTGTAGAGCAGAAGTGCCTATTTTTGTAGGGTCAGCCTCTTCCTGCACATTTGGCATTCACTCTTTTCCCTCTTGAGTTCACTCAGCCCTGTCAGCTTGTCCAGTCTACAGCTTTCAGTCTATCATCTTCCCAGTAATACTTTCCACAAATTTTGCTTCCTGATGGCATGTTTTGTAATTTATGCCAGTTCAGCTGTCAGGTCACTGAACAAGGCTCCTCCTGAATAAGAATTTGCTGCACATTGTGTTTCCAGCCAGGAAAACAAAGAGTGGTAGAGAGCAAGAGCTGACTTGCAAGGCCTGTGAGCAGGTTTAACATGAGCCATTGTGTCTGGGCTCTTCAAAAAGCAATTAAATGGGTTTTGTTACACTGCTGCAGACTCTGTCCATGTTGACATCTAAAGCATGTTTCCAAAATTTGTATCCCCAGGTTTTGCCTATAGGCAGGTTCATCCAGAATTCACATTTTCTGCTGTCTTGAAAGTAACTGGTTTTAAAATATAACAGAATTTTAAGAAATAATTGTAAGTATACTTAATTGTTATCTGACTTCAAAAAAATAAATTGCATTGCAGTGACAGTTTATTTTAAGGGAGAAATTAGAAAGCAGTTCTGAACTTGGGCTGACATTGGTAAGCTTGTGATTCTTAGTTATCCAGCAGGTCAGGATAATTGTGCTGCATGGCAAATGTGGTGAAGAAGATATGAGAGGATATGCTTCTAGGATAAGAAGATATCAGAGGATGCTGTACAACCGGACTCCTACAACATCTTGTTGGCTGTGACTATCTGTATCTGCTTCTGCTTTTGTTCTTTTTCATTCTGTAAACACAAGAATACCTTGCCTATCCTAAAATCTATTAGAAAAAAAAAGGAGAGAGGGGGAAAAATATTGTTCTTCTAACTTGAAAATATAAAGGAAAAATTCCATTTGAAAGCCAGCTGGAATTGGTGCCAGACCTCAGTGGGCTGACAAAATCTGCTGCTGTAGAGAAATCAGGGTCCACATGCTACTGCATTGGGAATAGATCAGATGGCAGCAGACAAACTGGCCAGTTTAGCACATTCTGTCAGTACTGGTGTCTGCTGGATAAGAAATTAAAGGTTTGCACTTGCAAAATGGGTGCTGAATGAGATAACTTTGTCATGACTCAACCATCATACAGTTGAAAAGAAAGGCAAATAGGAGGAACTATATTTAATGGAGAATACTGTTTTTAGTGGAAAAACACATTTAGTATGTTTGTTCTTTCCCTTAAATTGCAAACATAAGTGTCAACTACGCTGTTTGTAACTGACACTTCAGATTATTGGAGAACTATTTCTGCCTCTCACCTATAACAACTTTACTGTAGCTTTTAGACATTTTTTAATCTTTTCAGTAGTAACCGCCTGAATGTTTATCACCAAAAAAGCTTACCCATTTGGGCATCTTTCCTGCTTGGGGGTCATGATGGTGAAACTGCAGAACCAGCACTGTTACCACCACAGAAAGACCAACGATGACCATGATGCTAGCGAAATACTGAGCTGCAAGCAAAAGGAGGACTTGGTTAAGGGGGAAAAATACAAAGAGCATATAATGTTCCTTTGCCATGCCTTGAGATGTGCCCTTGAGAAGCACTGCATCACATGTGAACACCCTCTTCTCTGGTTTGCTGCACTGGAGCATTTGAGGCATGTATTTGTTCAGCTCCCTCCTTTCTTGTGAGGGAAGACCTAGAACACAGGAAAGGGGAAAAAAAAAATGTTTGATTTTTGTCCCTGAAGAGGAGTTTAGGGTCTCATGGTAAGAATACCTTTGTGCCTGCTGCCAGGACAATGAGAACTTGAGCAGACAACATTTACTCAACACCAGCATTCCCAGTCCTAGGCCTTCTACAGTAACAGCAGAGGTGCTGAAGAAAGATGCTGTCCTCATGGTGCCTCTGGATCCCTTCACAAACTGTCACCAGCTCTCCACCTTTGCCCCACTACCGCTCCCAGGTGGTTAGGTATATTTCTCATTACACTTCTTAGCCCTCAAGGCCACTTCTGCTAGTTCCTATGAAACTACACTACAGCATCTGTGAATGCTAAATTTAAATCAGCTGTGCAGGAAAGAAACCAAGAGCTTGAAAGCGCAAACTGAGGCTTGAAGCCATATCTCCTAAGTGGCAGTACCACTTCCTCATGCCAGGACTGAGGTTGATGTGCTGGAGTATAAAGCAGAATTACCCACAAGGATTTTGACATTTGGAGGTTTCAGTGGTGAAATACTGGGGAACATTACTGTTGGCTGACATAGTGGTGCAATGTAGGAGACCATATCACACTGCCCCAGACTGCAGCCTCTTGAAACCCCAAGCCCTCCTACCCACAGCTTGATGGAAAAAATCCAAAGTTCCAAAGTAAGTTTTGTTCTGCCTGTGCTTCTTAATACCAAATCCCACCACTTCAGGAGTGAAAAGCACATCTGCAATAATGAGGTTCTAAGGCCTTCCTGAAAACAAGTCTGCAATTGTTTCAAGAGGTGTGGTTTTTCATTATAAAATGAATAACGTATCTAGATTAGAAGAATAGTCCCAAGGGTGAGATGAATTTAAAAATCTCTATTGCACTTATTCATTGAGAGGAGAGTGATCAAGCAAGCACAAGCAGAGCAAACTGTGTTTCAGGGAAGCTGTTATATGCCCCATGTAATAGAAACATAGCAGTATTGATATTGTTGGTTTAATTACTGCTATGAGTCACTAAATAACTTCCTTATACTTTATGTATTTTGATGCCACCAGACTTCAAAGTCCTGAAATGGTCAATTTAAAATGGGTTCAGCTAAGATTTTTCAAATATCCTCAGAAAATTAGTCACCTGGTCAAACTTGGAAACAACCAGATAGTATCTTGTTGTATCAATATCCTAGCCAATGATTAGCAGAGAAAGAGACACTCATGGGGTTTTATGTGCTGTGAACCCAGGAACAGATATCAGGAAGTTGCTGTGTAGACCTACTAGTAAATAGAAAACAGTTCTCTACAGAACAGACTGGGAACCAGAGGGATGTCAGGGACCCATAAAGAAAGATATTTTATGGTTTTGTCTGGTGATAGGCAAGGAAGAGGGTGGAGATGTGTCATCTGCATTTTGAGGGGAGGAGTGGAGTTCTCTTGTTCAAGGTAGACTGAAGTTGGAAAGTAAGGATGAAGGACACAGTTCATGGTACTTGATCCCTATGAGTTAGTATGAGGCAGTCCAATGTGTACAAAATGACAGTGAAATCTGGCAGGTAGATCTGTGCCCACCAGGTAGGCGTGGACGCTGTATTCAGAGAGAAAGTCACAAAGTCCTGGAAATGCCCAGGACTGCTCTAAGACTGGATTTTACCAGTCCTTGAGAAACAACAGTGGAAGTGGAGGAAAAAGATAGCAATGCCTGACACAGTTGCTGGTCTTTCATATCTCTAGCTGGAGATATGATGAAGGCTGTTGCCTCCTATTGTGTGATAGAAGAAGGTAGAACTAATAGCTATTGATCACAAAGGAATTTCTAGAGCACATGCCCATGAATCTCCTTGATTGTATACCTGACTGTCCTTACAATCTAGAATCAGGCAGAGATGGCCAAGACCCTCGGTCTATACTCAGTGACCATTCCCCTGTAACGGAAGGAAAGACCTCAGAACTCAGTGGGTTTGTTCACAAGGCAAAATATTCCTGGCTCTGAAATTATATCCTTACTTAGTCAGCACTTTCTGATCTTCCAGGGTTTAATCCTACATCCTCTCTCTCCTGGCAGCAGAAAACCACTATCTTACTTCAGCAGGAGAACTGATGAAGAAACACTTGTGCTGTCCTCCATGCACCTCCCTAAAAGCATGGACTAATATTACAGTCTGCTCATTTTTGTTCCTCTTCTTTTCCTCACAACAGCAAGGTCAAACCCATCACTTGGTGACAGCTACAAGGGCTGCTGTCCCTGTAGCTGAGGAGTCAATTCAGTCATTATTATGTCCCAGCAATGGTTGCCAGAGGCACATGGGGGAGGGGTTGAACATGTGACATGTGCAGGAGGTAGCCAGAAGAGGAAGGAAAAAAAAGCCTTGTCTCTGTGGGGACTTTGCCTGACCACCGGATCATATCTCACATGGGACAGGCAGTTCAGCAAGGGCGCACTGAAGCCACTGTACCCCAGAGACACTCTGCAGTCAGATGGCAAAAAAGTCTCCACCGATGGACTGCACCTGGACATTGGACTGGGCCAATGGTCTTCTGTCAGCAGATGGACTTTGGGAGGAGCCGGAGGCATAAAAATGACTGCATCATAAACCTTGGGGGCTCCTTGGGGGTTGTTCTGTCCCTTGCCTTTTGTCTTTTTGGGGGTTTCTTGAGTCTTATGCTTTTGTCCTGTCCCCAGCTGACCTTTTGACTCTCCTGCCCTAGCTGGCTCCTGCTCTCCTTTGCAGCTGTCCTGCTTCCCTGTGCCGCTGTCCGTCTCCCTGCCTGCTCCCTCTCTGCATCCCTGCCTGAGCCACTTGTGTCCAACCCTGCTCGCCCCCAAGCCTGCCCACTGCTGTGTTCCTCACCACGACCCTGTCCAGGTTCCTGGGCCTCCTGCCCAATCCCAATCCCCTGGTGTCCGCCGGCCATGGGAGCCGCGGCCAGGCCAGCAGTGTACGCAACTCCGCCTCCGGACCTCGACAGCTCTCCCTGGCCTCTGAGAGTAACGCACTCTTTCCCCTCTGTCACCTCTCTCTCCCTCTCTCCCATTTTTCTTCCTCTTGCTCTGTCTTCTCTAGCCCTCTTTAGTAGAGTAAATCCTTTTTATTTTGTCTTTTTGTTACCAATATATGGTTCTCAGATATAATGTTTGCCTCGTTTGGAATAATTTTGTTCCCAACCATCCAATATTAAAAGAATTCCTCACAGATCCCCACAGTGGAATGTGACATCACCTCTAGCATCCCCTCTGATTATGATTATGTTTTGGCCTTCTCCAGCAGCCCTGTGAGCAGAGAAGCCTTGCCGGTGAAAGGATCAAGCTCATGGATAATACCTCCATTAGAGCCATAGGACTTCAGTCTTCACTCATTCTACACTAGTCCCACATCACCCTGAATTAGTAAACTTTATTTCTGAGTCTCTGTTGATGTTGCTGAGCACAGAAATAAGATGTGTGGGGCATGGAGGAGACAAGTAATGAGCTTTGGCCTGTGAGGTGGGGCATGGAGGAGAAAAGTAATGAGCTTTGTCCTCCCAAGCAACAGCCTTGGCCTAGCCACCAAACTTTTTCTGTCAGTATTTTAGGAACCATCCTAAATCCTATTTATTCATTTAGTGTTTTGAAGCTGTTGCTCCCACAAACTCCTACGCCCATGTGTCTGTTGGCAGAGGTAAAGACAAGTCTGATTTTACAAAGAAGCTCAGCCCATCTTTCTTAAACTGCAGGAGGAAAATGTTTAACAACTCCCACTAAACATCCCTCCATGTCCTACTTGTATCTCCTAGTTATTAGATCAGCTTGGAATCTTTAACAATTCTCTTCACTGTGGGAAGCGCGAGGAACAGCAATTCCAGATCAAGGTGCGCGTAAAAGACCGGGAATCTGGTTGCTGATAATTCACCTGCTCTGAGGCAAAGCTTGGAAGTCACTGACACATTCTGGAGACAAAGTAGCTCATTTGCAATCTGTCCTGGGTAGCTGCCAGAGGCCATAAAAATGCACCACAAGACCTGTGTTTGGATCTCCTCAGTATCTCTGACTTACACAGCAACATTCCTTAGGCATACTGAGGTCTGTTCCTGTTAATTGTAAATGCTCTTCATAGGTTTTTAAAACCTGTATGATGCTTTCTTCAGCAGAGGTGAGTGAACAGAACAGCTGGTTTGGATGCTTGATTGATCTTCAAGAAGTATAAAATATTTGCTCTTGTACAATTGATTTTCTTCCTTTTCTTTGCCAGAGAGTATGCTATGCAGCATACTCTCTGGACAGCAAGTTTAACATCTAGGAGCTGTTATAATCTGTCCCAAGACAATCAGAAGATTACCAGGTGCTGCTGTCATAACACATATGGATCTAATAAAACCACAGATTATCAGACAGTCTTCTAAAAACTCAGTAAGAACAGCTATTTGTTCTTTGCAGGCACACTCTGATGTCACTTACATCAAAAGCACAAAAATTATTTACAATTCATAATTTAGAGATAATTTGGTACCATTTTTAGATGTTTTTTGTCATTATCTGATGTTAGAGAGGCACTTTAGGATTATTTTAAAGATTTTTTAGAAGACGTACGGCTGAAGTGGAACTGGATTATCTTCAAGGACAGATTAAGGACTACGTAAACAAAACAGAATCCCTAAAATTTATGTTATCTCTAGATTTTGTCATTGAACAGTGATATCATATCAATCATACCATAC
>VWZN01005756.1:0-10784 GCA_013396955.1 Regulus satrapa | reverse complement strand
GAGAAAACAATTTCCTGGATAGTGGTGAGGGTGGCTGAGAGTGTACTGCCGAGGGTGGCTGTGTGGTCTCAGTTTGAGATGTTTTATCCATGGCTCTTCTTTGTCCTTCACTTTTTGTCCTTCTATGTTTTTTCTGCAGTGCGGTAGAACAGGTCTTTGCTATTCTGATTTCACTGTCATTTGAGCTTTTAAACCTCAATCTTTTCTGCTTGTGAACATGAGAAAAAAGCTTTTATTCTTTGATATAAATCACTTCAGTTATTCCCTTAACTTTTTCCTTTGTATCTTCTCATAACGCAATATTATGAGGGACCTCTTGAAACTAGATACTACCTTTCACTAAGTAGGAGGCTTAGATTCCGGTTACTGAATGGTCTTGCCTGCTGATGGACCTTCATAGGGATAAGTAATTCCTTTTCACTGTTCCCATCTTTGAGGGCAATCCAAACCACTGTCTGTAATGTGTAGTATAGTACAGATCCAGTGGCACAGACTCCACCCAACCCAGTGCTGCAGCAAGAGAGAAAGTAAAAACTGTCCAAACCCATGCAAGATGCCTTTGACGTAAGGGAAACTTTTGCTTGGATTATTGTTCAGAATACATACCAAATCCAAGCAAGTGTTCAAATGTGAATTAAGGAATGGCGTTTCTGTTCCTCTTTCACACTTTTGAGGCATATGTACCGGGAACATTTTATTTGGATGGATTTAGACTGTAATTTGAATCACGACCAGTTTACTGGAAACAAACTGTCATTGTCCAGGTGTCCTGTCATAAAAGGTCTTCCAGCTTTGTAACTCTTAATATTTATTAAAACTTCTTGTTAGGTTAGCCTATAATTAGAGGGTGACATCTGTGTTTTGAAATAAAAAATTCTCTTCAGTTGTTACTCCCCAGGATGAAATTGTGTGGGTTGCCAATAATGTTCAGTTTTTAAAAGCTGTGGGTTTGTTGGTTTGGTCTTTTTTTCTGATTGTATTTACATGTGCACCTGCATGCAGGATGCCTGCCTGTTTTCTTCTGCATTCTTTATGAGGGTCATACTTGTGGAATCATTTCTGGAGATTAAACCTGATGTGACTGAAAAAATGTTCATGAGTGTTATTTTTAATCCTCAGAAACTTCAGTGGATTCTAGGCTTCAAAGGATACATGCAGAAATAAAGAATTCCCTGAAAATTGATAATCTTGTAAGTATATTTATTTTTAACTGATTCATGTTTCAAATTCCAGTAGGAAATATTTGGCTCGTCTGCTTGTTTTTAATTAATACTCTGAAAATGAAAGAATTTTTTTTTTTCCATATGAAATATAACTGGTGCTTAAATCTGGTTACTGTGGGCTGTGAAAGATGAGTGCCAGCAAATGAAATCTGTTCTGTTTGAAAATACTACATAATGAATTAGTTACCAGAAACATTCAGGTAGAATTACGTCAAATGAACATCTGGTGCCAGATCAACTTGCCGAGCCATGTGGAAACACCAGGACATTGGATGCAGTAGTGGGATGTAAGTGATTAGGGCTCCAGTCCACTGACTCCACTCACTGTCAGCAGAAATCTGCTGCTTGTCAGGGGTTTGGAGTTGGAATGTTACTGAGAGATGTTTGAGGCTTTCTGGCCTTATGACCATTTCTTTGCTTCTGCAGGTTTTCAGGTTGGGCAGCAGTGATGCAGTCAGGGGACACTTGGAAAGTATCAACTCTGGGAGAAATGGTAGAGGCATGGGGACCCAGGTGGTGATCCCCTTATTGAGGAAAAGTCTCTCAAAGGAATGGATAGGTGGGCTAGGAGGTGGTAGGATTGACCCAAAAGTAGTGCTGCCAAGGGGCTGGCCAGCCTGGTTATAGAGCATCAAACTAGGAGTGGTAGCAGAGGAGGAAATGGTGGATGGAAACAAATATCAGCGGGGGATAGTTTGACCTTGTAATCAACAGAATTTCTTTGCAGAACAGGACTGAAGTGGCATGACCACAAGCAGCAGCACATTGAATGAGGAACTGCTAGCAGCACAGTATAATGAGGAAAACCCTCATAACCTTTCTGTGGAACATCAGCAAGCTGTGTTTCTCTTAGGGATGGCTGTGTACTAATACATATAGTGTGAGGAGCAACCATGGGGAACTGGACATATCTCTGCAGTTACAGGGCTGTGGTTTCATTGGTATCAGAAATTCAGGTAGAAATGAGGTGAGCCTTGCCTTAAATGTTTACAGGTTCTTTAGGAAAGATGGGTGCTGGGAAGACAAGATGGAGGGTAACTTTATTCGAGAAAATGTGTTGAAATGTGTGGAGGTTTGCACTGCGACAGCTGATAAGCCAACTGGGAGCTGACGGGTCAGGATTAATGGGCAAACCAAAAGGACTGACATCCTGAGAATGTCTACTGCAGATCACCTGATCAAGGAGAAGCAGTGAATTAAGTCATCATGAGACAATGGGGAGACACTTTTGTTTCTTACTGGAAGCTTAAAACAACCTGCCCTTTGCTGAAGGGGACATGTGGATAACACAGCAGTGCAGGAAGATTCTGGAGTTTGGTAATCACCCAAAACAGATGATGAAGGAGCTGATAATGTGAAACACCCTGTTAGATCTCATTCTCCAGACAGCAAAGATCTGGTCGGGCATGTGAAGGTCAGGGGCAACCATGGCTGCTGTGATGTGATAATGAAGTTCATGGAAAAGGAAGCAGGATGAAAAGGATCACAGCCCTGGACTCAAGAGAGTGGATTTTGACCTGTACAGGTCAAAGTACTGCTGGAAGAATTTTTTGAGAGATCATGCTAGAGGGGAAACAGGACAAGGACATCTGGCTCATTTTTGGGGATTACCTCCCTCTCAAGGCTGATTAATCTTAAAGTCTAGGGAAATGTGAGTCTGCTGCTGAATGGGATAGGTGGATAGGTGCTCTAGTAGAAAAGGAGATTGGTAAGGTAACCAGTGTCATCTTGACCTCCGTTTTGCTTGTACAATTCTATTCAGGAATCATGGTCCCTGAGACCATGGGAAGATTAAAAAAGAAAACATGAATATTCAGAGGACAAAGATAAAATTAGAGAACGTTTAGACAGACCCTGTGCAGAGTAAGTGCAAGAGTGCTGGCAGAGCTGAATGATATCATTGTCAGTCCCCTCCATTTTGTTTTTGAAAAGTCTTGGTCCTGGTTCCTAAGGACTGGAGGAAAGCAAATGTCATGCTCATCTTGCAGAAGGAGGATCTAGGTTACTACAGACCAGTCTCACACCAATCCCTTGAAATGTGATGCAACAAATACTCCCAGAAATTGTTTCCAATGATCTGAAGTACAGTAAGAGCTCTGAGAGCTGTCAGCATGGGTTAATGAAGATGAAATTATGCTTGACTAAAATTATCTAAGATGACCAGCTTGGTGGATGAAAGAGTGAATATTGCTTCTGGTTTTTGACACTGTCTCTCAGGACAGCTTCAAAGATAAACTCATGAAATGGCAGATAGAAAGGTGGTCTGAAAACTGGCTGTATGGCAGAGCACAAACTAAATGGTGGCAGAGTCCAGCTACAGGCCAGTCATTAGTAGTCAATCCTATTAAAACATGTTGTTAAAGACTGGGATGATGATACAAATCACACCTACACCAAATTTGCAAACGATGCAAAACTGAAATCAAATATTTGATGGAAGTGTTGCCATCCAGAGAGGCGTGATTAGGCTGGAGAAATGGGCCTTTATCCACTTCAGTTCCCGTACTGCACCTGTCAAGGGATAACCCCCTGCCTCCAGCATGGGCTGGGGACTGAGTGGCTGAATAGCAGCTTGTCAGAAAATTACCCGGGGGTATTGATGGACACCAAGCTTAGCATGAGCCACCAGTACAGTTCTGCAGCTAAAGTGGCCAACAGCTTTCTGGGCTGCTTTGAGAGAGAGGTGCCAGAATGTAAAAGGAATGTGGTTGCTACTGTGTGGCACTGGTGAGACACTGGACTGTGTTTTGGGCTCCCTAGAACAATAGAGATGTGTGCCTACTACTGTAGGGTGCTCAGTAAAGGGACAAAAGATGTATTCAGGGCTTGGAGTATGTGGTCAAAAAGAGGAGTCCAAGAGAGCTGGGAGTGTTCAGTCTGGAGAAGATATGAAGATAAGAAAATAAGTGTGAGTGAAGAAGTATGGCAGCATGAGGAGCAGCAAGCCGTTCCAGCTAGGGAAACAGAGTTGTTCTGAGCATTGGAGGCAAGGTTCTGGTAGGGAGGGGTGGGAACTGCCTTTTCCTAGACTTAATCAATGCCAGCCTGTGCCAGTGGAGGAATCGCTGCAGGGCATGGCTGAGCCCCTCAGACTGGACCATGCTGCATCTTTGAAAACTTACTCAAAAAGAGGACAGAGCATACTGGGAGGCAGGTGGTGTATAAGGACAGTTCTCTGTATTAACTACAGTCTACTTTAGGTGCTTTCCTGCCTTCTCAGTGGTTAATCACTTGTGAAAAATTGTGCATGGTGAAGCCTGACTATGGTGAACAGCTTCGAGCATAGAAGTATCACTAGCACTAGCATCATGAAAGCAGCATAAAGCTTGCTTTATGTATGTTGAAATCATAAAATTCTTGTTAAATGTTACAATTTAGTCAAATATAATCTGCCTTTTATGGGAGTAACTAAGAGGCAAGTAGTGTTAAATTTTTATCTGCAAGTTTGACTATATAAATTGTTCTAAAATTCAGTACATAGTCAAATTAAGGATATTATAGGAAGGTGTCACTGATTACAGAGATTTGATTAATATGGTTAATTGAAGATTACTAAGATGAAAGTCCAGACTAATTTCTTGTTTATATGCAGGATGTGAACAGGTGTATTGAGGCTCTTGATGAGCTTGCATCCCTTCAAGTAACAATGCAACAAGCTCAGAAACATACAGAAATGATCTTAACTCTCAAGAAGGTGAGATTTTCAATGTTACTTAAAGTAAAGTGCATGTTTTCTTATTTACTGTTGGAGTATTCTGTCCAGTGTGGATCACTGCAGATAAGAGTGCTGCAGACAGACTGGAAAGGGCCTAGAGGAGAGCCATCAAGGAGATCAGAGGGCTGGAGAGCATGCCCTATAACCAAAGACTAAAGGGTTTCATTCCTTCCTTCCTGGAAAAGTCATCATGTCATTCCAGCAGTTTAAAGGGCTGCTGCAAGGGGAGGGTTGAAGCTCTTGTCTTCACCAGAAGACATATGGTGGAGATGTGGGGCAATGGGTACAGGTTGCACTGGGAAAGGTTCTGTATTGATACTAAAAAAAACCTTTTCTTTTTACAGTAAGAAAAATTGCATTACTCCAACAGTCTCCTCAGCGATAATGAGGTAGACTTCCATTGCTGGAGGTTTTCAGATGTGAAGGGACAAGGGTGCTTGATAATGTGATCCAGGCTCCCTTTCCCATGAAGGGTAGTCCCTCCCAACCTGGCAGTTCTGCTCTGTGACACTTCAAGTGCAAAAGTCTATGATCTTATTGTAGATTCAATGAACAATTTAAGCTAGCACGTAATGAAATTTGGCAGATATATAAGGACCTTAGTGGAGCCTGTTTTATTACTTTGATTTCAGATACGAAAATTTAAAATTAGCCAAGTTATCATGGAGAAATCTACAATGCTGTATAACAAGTTCAAGACCATGTTTCTGGTTGGGGAAGGAGATTCTGTTCTTTCCCAAGTACTAAATAAATCACTTGCTGAGCAAAAGCAGCATGAAGAAGCTAATAAAACCAAAGAACAGGGGAAGAAAGGAGCAAACAAAAAAAATGAAAAGGAAAAAGACCAAACAGGTAAGTCACTGTGGCTTCACTTTCTTGTCACATAACTTGGTCTCTAATTTCTGAGCCAGCTTCAAAATATGCTTGATGTCGGAGTTTCACCAGTCTATGAAAATCTTTTCATATCTGAAGTTGTCAAAAACAGTACTGCTACAAATAACTTTCAAATTCAATATAACATTTACCATGGCCATTTTATCTCAGTTGGCTAAACGAAATGGCTTTTGTAAAAATTAAGTCTTGCAAATTTTACTTCTGTAAATTATTTAACTTAATAATGTTATGTAATTTTACAAAAGCCCAAAACATGAAATGGGAGGTAGAATGACATACTACCATTGCCTACAAGCCAGCAGCCAACCCCTCACTCACTCCTCCACCAGTAGGATCAGGGAGAGTATTAGAATCGTAAAAGGAAGGAAACACGTGTTGAGATAACAACATTTTAATGTGGAAAGTAAAAGCTGTCCACATAAAACCAAACCAGAAGAATTAATTGAGTGCTTCCCATGGGCAGGCAGGGTGTGTTCAGCAAGGAGAGCAGGGCCCCCTCACACATAATATGAAAACAAACACCATCAGTCAAATATATTCCCGCATCCTTCCCCCCTACTTCACATACTGAGAGTGATGCCTATGGTCTGGAATGTCCCTTTGGTCAGTTTGGGTCACCTGTCTTGGCTGTGTCACCTCCCATGCGCCCCCAGCTTCTTCCCCAGTGTGGGAACATGAAAAGGCCTTGCCTGTGTGTAAGCCCCGCTCAGAAGTAACAAAAATATCTCTGTATTATCAACTCTGCATTTGGCACAAATCCAGAACACAGCCCCATATGCACCACCATGAAGAAAATTTACTCTTCCCCAGCCAAAACCAGCACAGTCTTCTATTCCTCCAGTAGCTTTTGGTACATTAGCTTCTGCCACTGAAGGAGAACTTGAAACTGCTTGCTTTCCTTCATTAGCCTCTTTCTGTCTCATGCATTCTCTACCATGTATAGCAACAGCTTTTAAGCACTTCTGTGTTACTTCCCTGATGGAACTTCAGTAGTTCAGCCTAACAGTAGAGAAATAATCATTTATGGTGGAGGAATGTATTTATGCTCTCAACTGTACAGTTCCACATCAAGCATGAGCACTTGTACAGCAGGTACCAAAAGCTTTCTGTAGTAAGCACGCTCAGTAATAATAACTGTATTAATAACTTTAAATCAGTACTAAAATAGATAAATTTTTTAATAGACGAACAAAATGAGACAGACACACTGGAAAGCTGTGTTGCAATGTGGAGTTCTACCCATCTATTCAAATTATTTAGATCCTTGATATCCACAAGCACCTCACAGAAACTACATTTACTTTGAAATTGAATTCTGCGAGCAGAACTTTTTTTCCAGAAAACCATTTAAAAGTTACACCACCTGGATCAAAACTAAACAAATTACTGTAACTGAGGTGCCAAGGAGTCAACACAACTATAGTAGGAATGTCACTATACTTGTAATTGCCGAGAAAGCAAAGATGATTTTAAAATCCAACCATTTTCTGGTGAGAGAATGTTTGATGAAGTAGAGGTCCCATACAGATCTTTCTCCAAATCGGTGATCAGCACACCTAATATTTGAATAAAGAAGCTACACTGAGGGACTTCGTGATCATTGTCTAGCCAGTGAAGCCACTCCAGATAAGGGTATCACCACTTCAGCAGAACACAGGGAAATACCATGTTGTTGCCCAATCACATTTGAGAATGGGAAGTAGTTCTGTCAGAGTAGAGGGATATTTTATGGAAGTCGTTTTTTCCTTATTTGCTGTAAAAACATAATCCTGATCCTTACATGCATTCTTTTGCCCTTTTAAAAACTGAATTGCTGAACCCTGACTTACCTTCACAATGGCAGTCAATACAGAATGATGCTGTAATTTATAGTACTTAATGTACAGCATCAGATTATCTGCTTTCTAACAAGGGAATATAGCATTTACTGTTTTATCAAATTCCTCCTTTGGCCTTTGAGTTCACAACTGATTCTGAGCAAATATAAAGAGATAAACTGATTAACAATGTATTGTATTTTTTTCTTACTGCAGCTCAGTAATTTAGTAGAGGAGTTACTTTATAAATCTGCAACTTCAAATAAAATGGACCATCAGTTCATAAAGTTACATTCCTCAGCAACTCGCACACCACAGCAAAAGATGTAGTCATCATAGAAATCCTACAAGATGTTAAATATTTCTGCACTGACTTCACTAAATACACATTCTAGCTAGTGCTGTTTTCCTGCTTGAAAAATCCATTGTATCATGAAACACTTCAATTTATACAACTTGTATTTTCATTATACATTGTTTGTTTGTTTGTTGGAGTGAAGAGTAAATGAGATGGGATGGAACTAATAACTAATACAGTTACAGTAACAAGAATCCCCAAAGATATCTGACCTGGGTAGAGTGGTAAAACGAATTTTGTACTGAAGTATATTCTCACTGCTCAGAACACGAGCATTAGGACTTTGATCTGTAGCCTAGCAAGCACAGGAAGAATTTGAAATTGCATGAAAAATACAGGCTGTTCAACTCCCATTGCTAAAACCATGGGATGAGGCACATTGCATGAAGTGTTCAGAAGTTGAAACTCTTATCAGTTAATGTCTTTTGTACTGTTTCAGCTGCTTGAGTATCAACGTGAGGGGAAAATACTTATGTTTTATTTGATTAAGGTAAAGAAATTATTGGGGGCTATTACAATAGTTTTATTTCCTGGAAGTACTACTTTTCTGCTCTTTCATTTTAAAGGCTCAAAGATTCTGAATGGAGGGTCTGAGGCCCAGGACACCAACCAGTCACAACACAATGGAGAAAATGCTGAAGAAAAGAAAGACAGGCATGAAGTTGGCAGTAAGAAAAAGTGAGTTAATAATCTTACTGAGCTGAGGATCTAGCTCAGTAAGCTAGATGCTCTAGCTTAATCATGTAAAATAGAACAGCAGTAGATTGAAGATACTTAACCCTGTATGGCTCACTCTAAGCAAAGAGCTGGTAAACCTCTTAAATCACAGGACTATATTCAGTTCTGAACATTTTTCCCTCTGTTAGAGGAAGACATTTCTGTACCTTTCTGAAGATGTAATTCAGCGGTTTTGTAAGAAGTGCTGTAATGTAGAAGTTCCGCTCTGATTGGCACTTGAGAATGCTTTTCAGGGTGTTTTTGGTAAAAATAGGTACTGCTCCGTGAGGTTACCTCAGTGGATTTCAGTGGCAGGAGGAAAGGCACAGTTAAGCTAGAGCACGTTTCCACCTGAACTGACAAACAGTAGAGATACAGCCCCAGCTCTGAATGACTGCCCTTCCCAGCACATCCCATACATCCACGGTGATGCTGCTCACTGCCGGCTTAGGCTTAGCTTCAGACTTGAGGGTGCTGGGGTAACGTAACAGCCGGCACCGCCAGCAGCCTCCGTTCCCCAGACTTCACCTCCTGCTGAGTGCTCACCAGCACTGCTTGCTCTAGACTCAGCGATCACCTGCAATAATCTTGCTTGCTCTCTTTGTAATGTGGTCAAGTAACGTTGCTTTATTTTGTTTCTAGGACATGTGGTGAAGAGAAAGAGCTTGAAAAGCCAGCAGATGATTCTGCCTTTGAAAACAAATGACATCACTGGAGTTCCATTGTTCGGGGTTTTTTTTAATTACAAATTAAAGAGGATTGTTAAGTTTTGCATTTGAAATCTATAGACTGATGAAATTCTAAATAATTTTATAAGCATAGTATTTTGAAGTTAAATTTTGTGGAATAAAAGCCCTTTTAATCTTGGTTTTAAAGTATTTAAACACTTTGGTCAATAGTTATATCCAGTATTAACAGGTAACACATTTCAAAAGATGAAAAGCCCAGTTAGAAAATGCTTACAACATGTTACAGGACTTAGAGTTGTAGTATATTTTTAACTTACCTACTGTATGTTTGTCTAGTTAATAGCAGGAAAAAGTGTAAATACTTCTAACTCTCCATTTGCTTCATTTGTATAAAATCTCTTGTCTTCCTATGATACTGACCTCTGTGCAGTTTTTCAACTCTTGTTGGGGATGTCTTTTCACTGTGTTTTGTAGGAGTTGAAAACCGCATTTTTATAGCTGTTACAATGTTAATGTATGAGTATACTTCATTGTTTGGTTTTTTAAAAATAAGTTTAGTTCTGTTCTTGCAAAATGCGTTGTGCCAATTTACTGCAATGTGGCTTTTATGGTTTGCTTTTGGTATAGTAAGTATACTGAAAAGAAGCGTGGTGTTCTCACAGAACTTGTTGATGCAGAATGGTTGGAAAACACTGTCTTGAATGATTTATGAATTAAAGAATTTTGAACTGATTAAATGGTTCTGTCTATGCAAGAATGTCTTATAGGAAAAACTTGAGTCTGGTTTTAGTACTACTTTGATTTTACTGATTTGGCATTCACCTGGGAGCCTCTAACTAGAATTTTAACACTGAAACACTGGTAAAATGTTTTAATTCCTGTAGGCGTGAAAGCGAATAGATCAGGTACAAACCTCTCTGAAGAGTGTTTCTTGAAACACAGACTTTGCCCCATACTAGAACAACTTATATATGATATTTGACAGAGACCAGCTAGGTTAGAAACTGGAGTTTGAAAATCCTGAGAATACACACAGAACATGCTGAGTTGAAGGGGACCCACAGGGCTCAAAGTCTCAGCTCCCCCACAGGCCATCCCAGGAGTCACACCATGTGCCTGAGAGCATCGTCCAGCTGCTTCTTGAACCCCCTCAGGCTGGCACTGTGACCACTGCCCTTGGGAACTATTCCAGTGCCCAGCCCTCCTCTGGGTGAATAACCTTTTCCAAATACCCAATCTAAACCTCGCCTGACACAACCTTAGGCCGTTCCCTCAGGCCCCATCACTGGTCAGCACGGAGAAGAGATTGGTGTCTGCCCCTCCTTGTCCCCTCCTACGTTGGAGACTGTGATGTCTTCCCTCAGTCTCCTC
>VWZN01005755.1:216-11173 GCA_013396955.1 Regulus satrapa | reverse complement strand
TCATCAGAGGACACTACTACTAATGGCTCTAACTGGATCTCAGTCTTGTCTGTTTAACTAGTGTGTATATTAAATGTTATCTTACAAGACCCATGGTGGCAGGCTATAGACTAATTTATGTTTAATTAAAACCTGTTTTAACAATACAGAGTTAACACATGGTGGAGGATTATTAATTAAAATGCACTACCTCATGTTCTTAAACTTGAAATTTATTTAAAATACTCAAAGCAGCTGCAGGAATACAGACTGTCAATATATGAACAGCAGTGATGAGATCAAAACGTTAGGAATTTACAAAAGGAAAAAAAAAGCTTACTGAGATCTTTGGAGTCAAATTAGTAGTAAATTATTTTTGGCAAAAAAATTGAGGAATTACAGAGCTATGAGACAGATTAGAAAGCAAGACTTCCTTTTCATCTGTGATGCAATACTTGTCAGATTAGCTCTGTTCCCATCTTCCATGAAAACCTATTTCACAGTCTAGTATTTAAAACCATTCTAGCCATTAAGAACATCAGGACTTTGCAGTTTTGCTGGCTAAAAAGAGAAATGAATGCAGTTCTTCCAGGCAGCCTGCATATATGGTATCCTGAAACGGAAAAAAAATCAACAACCATTTACCCCAATAATTCCATACAAATGGCATAATATCTATCAGGCATGCACCTATCGAAGTTACAGAGTAGTAACTCTCTTCTCCATTTTTCCATGCATTATTATCTTGTGTGCATTTAAATTTGAAGCTTGCATGACTGTTTTTCCACAAACTCTCTGCCAAATAAAAGATTCAGTCCAGCAACCTGACCCTTTCCTATTCTTATCTGAACTTAAGAATGACTATTCAAACCAACATCCCTCATACAAAATTTCCAAGCTAGACAAGAGGTTTAAGACAAAGGAAAACACAACACAGTATGAACATTTTTATGGTTACTAAAAAGGGAATATCACCAGCATCTCAAGCTGCTATGCTACAAGAAGATAGCAAGTAATATGAATTGAAACTACATTGTAATATAATGTTCCTGTGGCTCCATCCTACTTCAACTGTTTCTGCCATACAAGGAAATTGCGATCCATCTGTTGGATAGATACTTAAGGAAAATGACTCCTTGCAGGAATCAGAGACTATTTGTGTGGGTGATATTTAAGGTCCTACAGCTTCAGCTGGGTGTGTTGACACAAAATGACATTTTAAAGGAGTAATATTAGCCTAGCAGGAGTTACATAAAACAAAATATTCTTCATCTTTTTATCAGTGTTTCAGTATGCAGTAAAAAAAAAATTAAACAGATATTTTTAGTACCTTTTGTACAATGCATAACAATGAAAGAAGCAGATTTATACAAAACCCATAAGGACAAGACTAAGGCAACAGAAATAGACTAGGCCATTTAATATAAAGACTTATCACTGTTTGTGGGTAAGTCTATCTCTACAAGGACTAGGGTCAGTGCAAAAAATAATAATGCACACACTTAGCTTCAGACAGTCTTCAGCAGCCCTGTTCTAAAATAAGTTCCAACAATTTAAAACATATCAACCACAAAACAGCTTTTGAATGCCATGGTTTCTTAACTGCAATGTCCTATAAATGCTTTCACACGCCATAAAATCCTAAATTACCTTAACATATACAAAATAGGTAGGCACACCTTTCAGCTCATGAGAGCCAGTTCAGATGGTCTTTTAAATTTGGTTAGAAATTGTAAAGTAATTTTTTCTTAATTAGATAGAATTAGCTAGAAGAGGCTGAAAGCAATCTCAGACACCGACCCAAAAACACCTCTCTTGCTTTGGGTTATGGCTGTGCTGTTTTTTTAAAACAATGATGCCTGTTGGTGAAAAAGCCAGCCTCTGTCATTTCCCTACTTTCAAAACATAAACGTTCTCCTGTCTGGATTTTTTTTCTGTGAGGCTCTGAACTTACAGGGATCTAAATACATTTTCAAGCTGTAGAGGCAGGGACCTGCTGCACTCAACACATGCCTCACTTCAGTAAGTACTTTGTGCTGTATACAGCTAGATATCCTCCACCTTATATATGCGTCATTAAACAGAAACCTAATTAATCAATATTGTTAAAATAAACATGGTGCCATTCCAAAACAGAGAGATAACCACTTCTTGAATGAAGCATTATAAATGCTCAGCAGCAATAAAGGTTTGCTTATTGTATTATCCATCACAAGTAGCGTTAAAACCAAAGGAAAACAAGGATTCGTGCCAGTCTGCACTTCATAAACTAATTAATAATGTAAGTATTAGTCTGAAAACAGAAGAGCACTTCTTATTTTAAAAGATTTTAGGGTTTTTTTTTTTTTTCTGTACAACATGGAATTAAGAAAAAACAAATCCAGATTTTGAAGTGTTGTCTGATATGAGATAAACTTGTAAAAAACTTCCCAATATAAAATTGTTATTAGGCTCCTGTAGCAATTCAAAGCAGCAATAAAATTACTCCTTCTTAAAATTAAAGATTAAAAGAAAAGTAGATCAGGAATCTGAAGTAGCAGATACCTCATGCATTTTAAGGAAGCTGATCCAGAGGTTTTGTCTCAGTCTCTATCAACTTCAACAGAAATTTAACTATATTATTAAAACCATACATATTCTTAGACTTTGAACTGACCCTTGCTCTTGTTCATCTGTTCTCACACAGCAGATCTACCAGGATAACCTCCAACCTCAGCAGCCCCACCTGATTCACCTTTAGAATCATCTTTATGTAGCATATCTGCTGTCCTTACCATCCCAATTACTTTATTTATTTAGCAGGATACCCCTCTGGGCTTCTTCCTTAGACAAACAAAAACATTCTTGAGTGCAACCATGTCTCCCAGGTTTCTTTCCAGACTATGGCCAAAGACAGTTCTGAAGTTTCCTCTGCAGATGCCCACTTTTCCCTTTCATAACTAAATTCATAAAACTCACAGAGATGGGTACCAATGACCATAGCTAATAATATGCAGGCATCCATTTAACACATCAACACACATACATACCCCTCCTCCCACATTCTTTGTACTTTAAAGAAAAATATTTTAAAACATTTTTCTATTTCATCTGCTTACCAGCTTTTGGTGCCTCTTGAAAATGTAATATTACAGATATCTAGGGAAAAGTTTAATTCCATCCACAACTAAAGCACTTTTGATTTTATACTACTGAAGAAACACAAAACTTTTCAGGTCTTGCATCTTAACAGATTATATTTTGCTTTTAAATCCACTTTTTTGATTAATTAAATGGAGCCCTCTGAATAAGCAGAAATATAAGTCCACAGATACTACAGCCATATCTGATTTCAGAGACAGATTATTGCTTTTGGCAATTTATCATAAAGGCACTGATGGCAGTGTCATATTTAAGGTCACATTGAGGCTTATATATATTTCTTTTTCAAACTTTGAAGATTGAATTTTGGTTTAATATTTAACACAATACATTTAGAACACAGATCGATCTTCTATAATATTTGCTTATTAGAGTGTTTCCTTTCATGCTTAGGAAATGCATTCATATAAAATATACCTTTAAAAGCCATTTCATTAAAATGTCAGTGCTCATCTCAGTCTCAATAGCTAATGAACTACGGGCTACAAATTCCAGCCAGCCAGACAAATATTTTCAGGCAGAGGGCTCTTGCAAATTTTAAGCACAGAGAAGGGCTTCATTTTCTAAAGAGAAACTACCCAATTATTTCCATCATTTGATGCTGCCTTCTTAGCTCCAAACCTCTTACGCCAGTGATTTTTGACCCCAGATGATTTTTTATCCTCTGCTTACCCAGATCTCAGCAGTATTTCTCCAAATGAACCAGCATAGAAATATTAAACAGATTCAGGGGTGAAAGCTGCTAAGGAGCAGAGCTGCAAGAAGGTTCCCTGCAGTCACTCCTTCTACTCACTTATGTCCCACTGACAGTTTTTATTTGCTAATTAGAGTTTTTCCATTCCTTACAAGCTATGTTTATTTCCATGTGTAATGTTTTCATCAGGAAATGTTGGAAAGATGAGGCAAATGATGGACTGTGAATAGAAGATGGGGATGAAGGAAGAGACATGCTGGGGAAGCACAGGTAGTTACAGTGAACTGTATGGAATTTTCAAGACAATAAGCTTTCTGGTGGTAAAGGGAGATTTTAAAAAATCACATCAGAGATCTATACAATAGCAACTCATGAATGGAATGGAGCTGGTTCATCACAGCCAGGAAAGCAGGGGAAGGAAGAAAGATATATCTAAGGAACAGTACTATTATAACAATAATAAAACTGCAAAGAACAGCGTAGACACACACACACACACACACACACACACACACACACACACACACACAACGTTATCCAAACATAAACAGCAAAATCAATGCCAGGCTTGATTTCCTTAGTCTTCTTCACCTAATGCTTTCACTGGCTCATTTAGAAAACCTCAGCTGACCCCCAGTTTCAAAATGAGACACCCCCAACAAAATTACATCAAAATAACAACTCTTCTCTTCCACCTTCCTATTTTCTGAACTACTGTCACAGAAGTAGTTTCTTCCGAACCCATTAACTAATTTCTAGTCACAATTAAGATAGAAGCCTACAATTCTTTTTAATAGAACTTATAATTGAAAATAAAAATGCTCAAGAACAAAAAATGTGTTCTCTGCTAAAGAACACATAACCACACCAGGCCAACAATCCTTCCAACTGGAGATCTGACTGCCTTTTATGGTTGTTTACAGAAAATGCACATTTAGAAAGCTCCAAGCTAGCTTGCAGAAGAGCCATATCTACTGCCAATTAATATTACATTCCCTCCTGCATTCTGAATGTCACACCCAGCTCTATGATGAGATTCATAACAAATGAACAAAAACATAGAACATGAAACGGCCAAACATGCTATTTTAGTCAGCATTTTTCCAGGTGTAAAAGCTAGTCTTGGAATGAAATGTTCTTGTTCAGCTTTCCAAAACCATAGAAGGCATTTGCAAAGCCATCCCCATCAGTTGCCTCTCTCAACCGTGGTACCACACCTCTGCTAAACCCAGCCCAGCTCTAGAGGCAGCTGGAGGGGAGGGGAACTGGCAGCTGCCTGCCTCCAGCTGGCAGGGAATCAAGAGAGCTGCTGAAACCATTTTGATGCAATTTCAGTGAAAAAGTACAGCAGTGTAGCTTTTCCCTCAACTGGTAAATATTAGGGAAAATATATTTACAAGCCAAGAGAGAAGCAAAGATAAAGCAGAACATGCAAAAAAATCCAGCTCTAATATTTGCCCTGTATGCAACATGTATACCTCAATATTGTAAAAGTTGAAGAACTTATTACACAACAGACCAAAAACAATAAATATGTTTCTTTTAATACTGAGTGAACACATCTTTTATTGTACTTCCCTGCTCAAAGAAACCTGCAGACAATAAAAAAAGTAAATCTTAACCTTATTCCCCTATGATTACNGAAACCTGCAGACAATAAAATAAGTAAATCTTAATCTTATTCCCCTATGATTACCAACAACCTTCTGACATGTTTTCTAAGACAGTGTTCAAATTTTTTGTCTTTCTCCAACTTATATTAAATAAAATTTCAAATTAATGCAGTCTGGCATATGTCAGTATTATTTTTTTCTGTATTTTGACCTCCAGTACATGCAACTTTATGTGTATATATATATATATATAAAATACATATATGTATGTATATACATCTGGTCCCTTTTTTATGTCTTGAAAGGGAACACTGGTTAAATTTCAAAAATTTAGCAAATGTTTCTTGGATGCCAATATGATGAAACTACTGTCATGGTTGAAGTCAACAACTTCCCCATAAGTGCTAATTAAATGTCATTGCTCCTTCCGCAGACAACAAAAATAATAAAAGCTGCATGTTGAGTGTTCTTAAAGTTAGTTCTCTGTGTTTATAATAAATCCGTAAGAGTTCTTCAGCAATAAACCAAAAATACCAATGCCAAAAGCAAATTGCAGGACATGAGCATGTGAGCCATCACCCTGATCACCAAAGAAAAAACCCTGTCTGAAAGTGAGATGTGATTCATAACCCAAAGGCAAATCCTAAAGGAGCTCAAGATTTCCTACTAATGGTATAAAGTGTTTGCAGCCCACTATGAAGAACCTCTGCTAATATTAAAGCTTTGATCTGTGAGATGTTAATTCAGTGAAAATACCTTTTACACTGCCCTAACAGCAAAATGCCTGACAACTGCATCATCAAGATGTGCTAAAGATTGGATATGATATGTACAAGGGAGGTAGAGACAGTGGTACTGAATGACTTTTATCATCATTAATTTGGGATAACAACCTTCCTTGGGTCTAAGAGCTAACAGCTGAATGAGTACTGTGGCATTTGGAGAGAAACTTCAGCAAGGCTTCAGTATCCTCCACCAGAAGTGATTTAAAGCTAAGGAAATTAGGTATAGAGGACACTTACATGAGATAAAGGCAAAAGCTGAAAAATTAAATTACACCAAAATGCTAATTACCGGTGTCCAGCAGTCTTATAAAAAAGGTGTCTAGAAACAGCTGTCACTCGAATAACTTACTGAGGGAACAAGAAAAAAGATACATTCACAATGTCAGCAGCTCCAAAATAGGAGAAACTGCAACTTCTCCTGTAGAATGTGCAGAGGGAGAATAAGATCAAAATTACAAATGCTTTTGCAAAGCTGAAGACAGGCCCTGAAATCAACAAGCCATTCGGCAAAAGTGTGTTTGAGGACAGAAGTTAATCTGGAAAAGACAAATGCACAAGCACCAAATGGCAAAAAATTAGTAGTGACCGCAGTTTCACAGTAAGCAGTATACGAATGTAAATCAGTAATTCAACACTGTTCCAAAAAAGGCAGACTTGATTTTTGGGTTTATTAATGGGCACAGAATCCATAACAACTGGAATGAAATCTGTCAGCTTTGTTGGTTACTGATGGACTTCTTTATCTTAAAAAAGGGACCTACAATAGATGTCCTGAGAAAAGTTCAAGGAATTAATATTTTTAGAGCTTGCAAACACTCAAATGATTTTGGAAAAACATGGCCATTTATCTCCTCATCATAAAATTTTAAGAGAAATGTCATGAGTCTATCATGTCTAAATGTCAGAGTTATTTTCACATGTCAGTCTACAGAAGCAGGACAAGAAGCATCATTTACATCTGGCAAAAGAGACCTAGGGTTAATAACAGGAATATCTTTCTAATGATAATGGCAATTAAAAACTGAAGCATGGCAAAGTACTACTTTGGAATCTACTCAGCCATGGGTACTTAATAACAGCATAGTGAGCTCCTGGAACAGATGGTCTCATTATACTTTCTTCAGTCTGAACACGAGGGATTAAGGTAGGTGAACCTCATGTCCATTTTAAATCTGCACTCTCAGTCCCGCAGGCCAACATGGAAAACAAACTTCTGACACTGTCTGAGCTTACCTGAATTCCTGAGGTTCTTTCATTGCATCAAACACACATATATAAGTTAGAAAAACACATAATACCAGAAAGGAGCTTCCAGTAAGACCATACAAGCTCCGTATCAGGCTATAATAGCTAATATAGTTATTCACAGATGTTCTTATTGTGAATAATGAATCTAACTCTTGGCAAATTTTTGTATTCTGCCAAGACTTATTTATTTTTTGCGTGTAAAAAAACAGTTGATGGAAAAGTGCAAATGAGAGAAGGTAAAGTGAGATGGCTAGGATGCAGGTTTTATATGTTTGAACTTCTTTCCTTCTCTCCAACAAAACACAAAAAAAACCAAGAAAGAAGTCTTCAGTGATATGTAGATTTTATATGTCCAATCAGCTACTACACTGATTTATTTGCTTATTTATTTATCTGGGGAAAGTAAATATTACATAATAAACAATGTTATACTGCAGATAGCAAGGTAACCATCATGCTCTTCAAAACACAGGGCAAAAACTAATCTAACTATGTCAAAAAGCTCTAGCTTTTGTTTGCCTCTCTTTAAGTAAAAACCAAGCAAGAAACCAATTACTCTCTGTGCACTCATTTATACTATCACTCCCAACTGCATTTAGTATACATAGTAATATACTCTGAAAACTGGGGTGTCAGCTTTTCATTCTTTCTAGGAGATTTTTTTCCACTTTCTTTCCTTTTACATACAAATATATCAGTTTTAAAACATGTCAAAATGTTCACATTTGGCTCATGAAAAGTGACACTAACAAGACAGTCATCTGATGGGATAATTTGCTTCTTAGCTGATTAAAAAAAATGCATCAGAGATACAATAAAAAAAACCCAAAAAAGACACATTTTGCTGCCTGCCAAGACCTATCGCTTAAATGAATAGAGTCCTTTTGACACAGAATAGTTAATTTTCATAAATTATTACTGAATGAATGTTGAGTTATCCCAGTGACAGAATGTATTCTCATGAGAAAACATTAGGGATCCATTTATTGCTATCTTGTGTTTATATTGCTAGCTTTCTGCTACCTTTCCAGATGCTGTTGCCTTCACTGTTAACATAGCCATTTTATAATCAGAAGCATGGATTAACATAGTAAAAAGTTAAAACGGAAGGGGCCTATTTTTTATTCTTATTTAATACTCAAGAATCTTGACTAGTTAGTCACAACACCAATACAAAAATGAGTTAACATTATGAAGTCTTTCTATAGGAATTATGGGTTATAGAGACCTCAGATTTTAATTTCTACATTGCAAAATCCTTCAGTAGCCATTACAGCAATGCAGCATTGTTTTAAAAAGCCCATCTTTACATAAGAAAAACTAATGTATTTTTTCAAATTTTGTTATATATAAGTATCTTTGTGACAATCCCACAAAGTACTAAAAAATACCATACTTAATAAAACATTCTTTTTCATGCTCAGTCTTTAATACTGATCTTCATGGAAATCATCAGGTAAAATAGGATTTGACAATCTCAACACACTTTCCGTATGAAGAGGATTACAGAACAATTACAGAAAGAAACACAATCTCCTCCTCCTCAGGTCCTTTATCTATCCTGTTTTCATACTGTTTGGAGCCATAATAAAGGATTAATCCCCCAGATATATCATGCTATTGATTCACTCTATTAACAAAGCCCTGTACTGCAGTAGCAAGATTCAAAAGTTTAAGATGTACAAGTCAATGAAAAACCAACTGCAGCAGGACCACCAAGGGACACGACCCAACACATCATATATTAACCACTTCAAAATAATTGGCAAGCAAATATACAAGACAAAAATTTAGGAAAATATTAAGAGCAGTTATTGCCAAGCAGTTATCCTTCAAAGCCATTTAAGCAGTCATATTTTTCAATTATGCTAATATGAATATTCGTGTAAATTTGTTATTTGGATTAAATATCAATTATTCTTCAGTATTTAGATGAGCATGCTTTTGTAGATCCGCAGAAATTCCAGACCTATATTTTTCTGATATGTGAAGACTAAGGACTAGGCATGAGGAATAAGGCAGGAATAATAGATAGCAAGTAGACCCTTGATACAACAGTTGAATTTGTGGTTTTCTTCATTTGATTTTCATCACCCATGTCAGGAAACTGTACACAAATTTTATAATGAAAATTAGCCTCATTCAAAGTGCATTCTGAAAACCTTATTGAAGGTAATCTGGAAGTGACTGATCAGCTCTTCATCTCCTAAAATATTAAAGAAATACCAACAGAACACACTATGTATCATCAGCAGATTAGACTGTAAGTAGATAAGGATGACTTCCTAATCCATATGATTTTATTTATGTCACTGATTTGAAAATATAAGATGTCTTTCCTGCAAAAAATCCCATTATTTACTGCTTAATGACATAACAAAAAGACTGGGCTATCACAAAAGATATTAAATTAATTTTAAATCCTCTGATGCTTCTTAATGCAGACGCATTTCTTTTGCATTTTAAAAAAAATATGTATTTTGTAGTTTCATTCTTAATTCTCACATTTGTAATGTTTCTTCACTGGGCTGCTACTCTACTGAGTAGAGAAAATGCATCAGCAAATGTATTCTCCTGACACGTCAAGAGTCACAGCTATGACACAGTAGGACTTTTCTTGAGGATTTCTTACTGTTGTTACTCTTGGTTAAACTACCCCAGGACCAAAATCACCCCACAGAGGAGCTCAGGAATTATGTCTACAGTGGTTGCCAAAGGATCTCATAGTTATTACACTGCTGGCTGTGAAGCCTTCAATCTCCTCCACTATGTTTTTAATAGCAAGAGGTTGAAGGAGTAATGGGAAATTATGAGAATAGGATCTTATTCTGAGGCAAGCCACCAAAGTTTAATCATGTGGACACCCTGAAAATACAAAGAAACTACAGGAAAAATATATTGGTGCTTCCAGCAGAATAAATTGTAGGATTCTTTAAAGTAAGGCAGTTTGAACTGTTCGCAGTGAAAAAAGCTCAGATGTGTCTATTTTAATACTGTTTCCATATTGGTGAAACTTTTTTCAACGTTGCTATAAATGGTCCATTTTTACAGTGAATATAAACCCATTTTACCATTGCCTGCTTCAGTTCATTTAAATAAACACTAAGGGGAAAAAAAGCTACAAAACAAAAAGTAACAGTTTTTTCAACATAGAAACTCTGTGTGCTTTCTTTAGTTTTCTGTACTTACCCTCCCTGCTCTGGTTCCATGCAAAGCAATCTATTAATTCAACAACAAACTGCATTTTTGTAAAATGAGGCAATCTCACAGCCCCATTTCCTAACATCCCTTCTCAGTACTAAGCCCCATTGCCTCCCTTGCTCTGGTGCTCACATTGATCATATCTTTTGCCCAGATAGAATGGAAAAATTTGAAATCCTAAAATACAAAAGGATTTTGTATGAAAAAAAAATTGTTCATTTTCTATCAAATCTGTTCCCTGATCCTGTTCACCATGGGACTGCACAAAACGTGATGTTAGTACACAATACCTAGCT
>VWZN01005725.1:41324-52862 GCA_013396955.1 Regulus satrapa | reverse complement strand
GCTTTTCTCCATATTTTGTTAGTATAGTTTGCTCTTTTTCCATGTCTTTCATGATGTCACAATGTCTGCCAAACTCACTGTTGGTTTTCTCTTAGCGGGAGATTTTCTGTTGATCAGGCCAAATGGAGAGATGATCCTCTCTCAGGAGACCACTACTGCCCTTGACAGTTTTACAGTTCATGATAAGCAGAGTTGCCATTGGCAGCTTGTTCTCCCAAGCAGAGAGCTGGAGAGGACTCACAAAAAAAGGCTTGTTTCAGCTCTCTCACTTCCTGGTACCTAAGGAGCCCACAGGGTAAACTTTGTTTTGTCAATCCTCAGCACACGGAAAGGGCTTAACTCTTTAGGATCCTTTTGTTGAGTAAGGAGCCACTGAAAGGAGCAGGTGACAAAATGCTGAACTAGCTTGGTCCTTAGCTCCAGGGGAGCTTGTGTCCTGGGTATGAATGAAATATCTTAACCACTTCATAGCCAGCAACCCTTTTCTTTAAAAGACAAGGAGCTGGAATGTCTCCCTGGAGGGGGAAGCTGCCTTCTATCTTTCTTACTGAGGAGCTTTGAGCACTGGCCTGGTGGATATTCTGGCATTTCCTTAGATGTTCTCACTGAAGTACTATCCTTTCTTTCAATACAACAATAGTCATTATCCTAGATGACTGAGTACATCAACCTACAGCCTAATATTTAGTGAAAGGGCTCTAAGAATTATTTAGATTGAAATCTCCTGAAACCTCTCTGAGTTCTCTAAACACTGTTAGCACTGTTAGGAAACCTTTGGGAAGATGGGGGAAATATTAAAATTTTTATGCTTTGCGCATAAAGCACAGCACCCTTTTTTTTCACTAAGCAGAAAATCCCCAAAAGAGCTGTAAGAAGTTCTGGAAATGGCTGGTAAATCTTGCTGGTGGCTTCTTGGAGCTTTTCATGCCTCCTCATTTAGGATTGCAATAGAGAAGTAACAATATTTTTCACATAAATTGCATAGCTATGATTACTACTAGTACTCATAGGAGTAGTAATTAAAGTACACTGTAGAGACCAACTTTACAGGTATTCTAAAGGCCTATAGAGCAATATGCACAGCGCATGACCTGAAATTGACATGCAATTACATGTTGGAGTTACCTGGCCTGTTGTACGCTTTGCAGGTTGAGTGGAGGTGCGTATGGTTTGGAGAGAGTCCCTTCCCTACAAGTAACTAGGACTAACTAGGGTAAGATTAAGAGCACCTCTGCAAGCTGCTGCTGACTTCAGCTGCGGCTGCAAGTCCTCAGGGGATATTGGAGCCCCACTCCGCCACTCCCCACTCTGTCAAATAATTATCTCTGGAGCCAGACTTTATGTCAAGGGGCATGTGCTGCCAAGATGAATATCTGTTTTCTTCATTAGCTTGGACTAGATTTCATAGAATGAATCGGTTCACAGCTGACATTTTCTGAGTGACCTACATGAAGTTAAATGCCTGATAAAGGCTTACTTCTGCTATTTCTTGCTGCCCTTCCCTCTGTATTCTAATCCATACCTCAATTCTTTTCCTTAGTTCCTATCTGCTTGCTTACTTTAAACTACTGTTGGAAATTTTCTAACAAAATTAATGGAAAAAATAGCAGAATATGCAAAAAACTTTTCCTCTGTTTCTTTAGAGGGAGCCTTTTCTCAAGTCCGTCTTGTTTTGATCACACTGTAGTCAAAAGCACTGTCAGTCTTCAGTCAGAATTTAAAAATAAATTATATGAGGGCACTTGGGAGTTTGCAACAGTTTTTCCATTTAATTGATAAACTTTTCTTACACATTTGTTGAGTAAAATGCTCAAAGAACTAACACTTACTTTGCTTTCTTGACTTTTTGAAATAATACATTTCTTTTCTAACTGGATATTTTATTTTCTTTAAATTCAACAAGAATTACCTGTATCCTCTAAAGTCCCAATAAATAGAATCATCTTCTGGAGCTTTCCCTTTCATGTACGCTTTCATATCTACAAACTAAAGCAATTGTTTAGTTGTTTTTAGATTTTATTTACTCGCCATCACTATCCTTGCCCCCTCCCCCCCCCCACCCCCCCCGCANATTCTAAAGGCCTATAGAGCAATATGCACAGCGCATGACCTGAAATTGACATGCAATTACATGTTGGAGTTACCTGGCCTGTTGTACGCTTTGCAGGTTGAGTGGAGGTGCGTATGGTTTGGAGAGAGTCCCTTCCCTACAAGTAACTAGGACTAACTAGGGTAAGATTAAGAGCACCTCTGCAAGCTGCTGCTGACTTCAGCTGCGGCTGCAAGTCCTCAGGGGATATTGGAGCCCCACTCCGCGACTCCCCACTCTGTCAAATAATTATCTCTGGAGCCAGACTTTATGTCAAGGGGCATGTGCTGCCAAGATGAATATCTGTTTTCTTCATTAGCTTGGACTAGATTTCATAGAATGAATCGGTTCACAGCTGACATTTTCTGAGTGACCTACATGAAGTTAAATGCCTGATAAAGGCTTACTTCTGCTATTTCTTGCTGCCCTTCCCTCTGTATTCTAATCCATACCTCAATTCTTTTCCTTAGTTCCTATCTGCTTGCTTACTTTAAACTACTGTTGGAAATTTTCTAACAAAATTAATGGAAAAAATAGCAGAATATGCAAAAAACTTTTCCTCTGTTTCTTTAGAGGGAGCCTTTTCTCAAGTCCGTCTTGTTTTGATCACACTGTAGTCAAAAGCACTGTCAGTCTTCAGTCAGAATTTAAAAATAAATTATATGAGGGCACTTGGGAGTTTGCAACAGTTTTTCCATTTAATTGATAAACTTTTCTTACACATTTGTTGAGTAAAATGCTCAAAGAACTAACACTTACTTTGCTTTCTTGACTTTTTGAAATAATACATTTCTTTTCTAACTGGATATTTTATTTTCNTTGATGGCAAGTGTAATCACTTTTAGCATGGAACACTTATGTTCTGTACATTCACACCAGAGCATAGAGAGCTGGAAAGTTTGCAACTTCTCTTACTCCCCTCAAGTTTTGTGGATACTTCAATTATATTTTCATTTGAAAGAGAAAATTGGTGCAACTGTAGAGAGTAGTGGGCAGAGATTACCTAGCATCAGAGACTTTTATTTTATGTTCTATTTCTCCAAAAATCTTGTTAAGGTCTTGGCCTGAAGGAGGCAAGAGGTGCTCTACTTTCAACATGCCCAAGTTCAAAATCCCTGATGACATGAGAGACATAAATCTGGGTCTCCAAAAGCAAGTGAATCACTTAACCACCCTGGAATTTTATGCATAAAGAAGGGATTCCTCCTTAACCTGTTGGTTTATTTTGTGTTGCATCAAACAAATTTTTCAGACCAACTCTCCCAGCACCAAATAAGCAGATTAATTCCCATTTTCTCCAACTTTATCAAAATTTGTGGCTAAGGTAGAATCCTCTCTGTTTAGACTTTATTTATACTTTTTTCTGTGTGCACCAAACAGCAGCAGAAAGTGGTGGAATGTGGCTCATCAATGTTTCTTTTCAGATGTGAAAGCTAATTGCATATTTTCTTTTCCTTTATATTTAATTTATTATTTTACTTTATTTTATTTTATTTTATTTTATTTTATTTTATTTTATTTTAATCTTTGTATACTGTGTTAGTAAGCATGTAGCCACTACATTGTGAGGTAATTATTCCCATTATTCAGCAGTTCTAAAACCACATATGGAGTATTAAACAAAGTTTTAGGCCATGAGTACAGGAAAATTCATGACAATCTGGAGAAAATCTAGTAGATAGTCACCAGGGTTTGGAGCATTATGTGCTCCAGTGGGTAAGGTTTGCTTAACCTGGAAGACAGAAAGCTTGGTCAGAGCTGGAGCGATCATCTCTGTTTGACTGCCTGAGTACATGAAAAAGATGGTGCCAAAACCTCAACATGCACAACTATTGGCCAAGAAGAAATGGCTTTAAATTGAAATAAGGACATCCAATATGGATATATAGGAAATATTCTTCCCTCACAGATATCTACCAGGTTCACACAAAGGCTGTGAGAACGTCATTTTTGGAATGCAACAGGACTTAAAGCAATTTCATCAACCTTTGAAGCTGAGCCTAGTCTGATATGGGGCTTCAATGAGATGAACCCAAGCCTCCATTTTTACCAAAATTATGCCAGGACTTTTATCAAGAAATTTGTGTCTGTGAAGTTAGGTGTTTCTTGAGACTTAATAAATGTTTATCATAGGCTTTTACAGGGGTTTTGTCAACAAAGTACATCTGCATGTCTAGCTTCCCCAGACTAGGGTTTCTTGACTATTAGACATTTATAAATGAAGGTCTGTTTTGAACTTTACTGCTTTCTTCAACCAGTACCATCAGGTCTACTTTTGACTGAAAGGTTGTGAGGTCCAGCAAACTGGATTTACTGCTTAAACATGGGTTACTCCCCACAACATCTCCACTCTTTCTGCACTTGGGATGCAGAGCTGTCCTGATTGATGCGCAAGTGCAGTGGGTGCTGCACATGTGTTGAGCCATGCTGTGGACTGAATGCACCTGGCTGTCCGAGACTGCCACACGTGGGCAGCAACATTGGCCAGCCATGGAACAGTGATCCCTGAATATGGAGCTGGTAATACCAGTCTGCTAATACTCCAAAGAGAGCCAGCTGCAGACTGAATACCTTGTAGTTAATGTCATTCTGGAGCATTGTCTGAATTGGGATTAGTTAACATATCTTGTGTGCAGCAGGTATAGTATTTCTGGCATTTGCCTTCCCTGTGGGCACTTTCCAAGCACTCTGAGCTCCAGAAGCAGGATGTACCTTTGCAAATGGCGCTTTGTCCCAGTTAAGTGTCTAACAGTGTAATTCCAGTGGTCAGAAAAGTCCATTAGGCCAAGTCACCTGGTATTTTGCATAGAAGACACATATACTTCTGTCCATTCGTTCTCTTATACCCAAAGCTGTGAAATTTAGGTGTAGCTTTTGGGGGTGAGAAGGGGGTAAAACATGTACTGGTGAGGGTTCAGACACTAAAGTATGCATTAACATATTTATGACTTACAAGTAAAAAATTACTAAAAGCTATTGATTAATTCATTATTTATTAGACTACACTGGATATAATTAAGTTAGTATTAATAGTCTTATTCACTAGGAGTTGATTAATTCAGATGAGGTATGATTGTCTGAGAAGTTCATACCACAGTAACCCATAAAATTATTTATTCTGGATATTTACAGTTTAATATTCCCAAGAAGCTATTTTGTGGTTTTATTTTTAAAATAAAACATATGCTTTTCTTCATTGCAATTTCACTCTTAACTAGACAGAATTAATGACCTGATATGCTAAACTTTTCCCTTGATTTTTTTTGTTTATTTGGTCCTTTCCAAATAGTTCATAAACTGAGTAAGGAATTACTTGTTGGCCTAGTGCCATATGACTGGGAAAACTTTTTAATGTAACAGTATTAAGTAAAACTTCATAATTTCAAAAGAAAATAATAACAACTTTTCTGCTGCATTAACTCATGTCTCATGATTGCTGAATCTGGATTTTTTTTTTCTTAATTGAGCTCAGTTTATTGATTAATGCATCAGGACTGAAATAACTTCATCTATTGGAAAGAGGTGTCCACTGTAAACTTCATGCGTCCATCTATATGTGCATATAGTAGAGCACATAAAGTATTACATAGGCTAGTGCAAGTGACATAAAAGATATATAAAACTCACCACCTCTCTGTCCTGTTGGAAAGGTCTGTGTCTATTTCCATTACTTCCCAACTTGGCATCTTGGCTGGAGCTCCTCAGTGATCATTTGTTCTCTGGCCTTCATATAGGACTGCATTTTGCTGGTGTTGGCAACATTGACTATTACTGAGATCTATCAAAACCTCTTACAACACCTTCATCTTAGCTTACTTTCATCATGGCCAAATATTAGCCTTTTAGGCTACAATTTACCATGAGATGATATTGGGCTCATTTAATTTCTCTTTCCAAAAAGTTTCAGCCAAAACCGTTTAGCCATTTCCAAGAAAATTATGAACAAAATACATTGTGTTGCAATGTTAAAAAACCCTGGCAACCTTTTCTTTGAGTAAATATGTACTGTCCATACCTTGGAGAAAATATTTGAAACTTGCTCAGAGTACTGCTGACTTTCTATCAGGAAAGTGTGCCTTCTCATCCCCATGAAAATTTTGGAAACTCTGAATTTACATATGCAGAAGTTCTACTTTTTGATACAGTCTGTCACAGTTTTGACTGCTCTGGGCATGCAGAGTTTCACTGAACTACTTTGTATACCTAGAAACTGCCTTCACACACTGCAAAATTTCAACTCTGCTGTTTTTTGTGTGTGCAAGGTGAACAGAGGAAAGAAAATTATTTCAGAGAGAAAGTGTACTCTACTACAAAGAGTAAAAATAAGTTGCTGAAACAAGATGGACAACATCAAGATGGAAACAGATTAAAAATAATAATCTTTGGAAGTGATTTGTTAGAGAGTCAGCACATGCAAATAAAAACTGCACTGAAATCCCAGGAAAGTAGGCAAAGGAAGAAAGCTTCTGAGACACTCCAATAAACTGTTCTCTCCCTGAACTGTAAGCCTAAGTGCAAGAGGGATTAGTTTTAAATATTTTGTAGTCAACATTTTGCTTTTACCACTTTCAAGACAAGTTTCCATCTCAAAACTGATTTCTGAGTCTGTGGTCTGTTTCTGAAAGCAGCAATGAGTTACAAAGCTCTGTTATATTTGCTGTCCACAGGTCATCCTGGATTCAGTATGGGATGTAATTATGGAATGACTGAGTTTGGAAGAACTCTGTGATTCATGTCAGTTGAGTGCCCCTGCTCAAGCAGTTTGCCCTGAACAGTATTGAGATGTTTTTTGAAGACCTGAAAGAAGGAAGATTCTACAATTTGTATTAAAAAAAAAAAAAAAAAGTGTTTTCACATGTTCAGAAAGAGATTCCTGAATATTACCCAGTTTTCCTGTCCCTGACTCCCTCCAGGACCCTATGTGACCCATTCAAATAGATCTTTGAAGCTGCTAAAATCTATTCTCCTGAATTCCAGGACTGTGATCCTTCTCCTTCTTGTTTACTATCTCACCGTCACTTCAGCCTTCACATACCCTACTGTACCTTTCTTTTTATGAATTCCAGTGGAATCCTTCTCCTCATTGCTTTTTCACCACTAAGGTGAGGAAGTGGTCGCAGATAATCTTCAGGAGCCTCCTGAATTGCTTATGCCATGCTGTCTTGTCCTTGTAGCCAATAATGGTGTGGTTGAAATTCCCCATGAAGACAAGGGCTTGTTAATTTGAGACTATTTCCAGCTGTCTACGGAAGATTGCATCCGTGTCTGTCCTGAGCAGCCTGTCCTGACAGCCTATAGCAGACACCCAGTGCCACATTGCTCATGCATGTCTGTTCTTTCATCCTTACCCATGAATGTTGGGTCACATATGCCCAACCAGTGCTCTGTGCACTCTTCCTGTTCTCTCACACAAAGAGAAACTCCCCTGGCTCACCTTCCCAGGCTGTCCATTTGAGAGCCTGCACCTCGCCATTGCAGCGCTTGTCATGGGAGAGTGTTACCACTTCTGCAACCTCACACAGATCTCTGGTCCCTCCTGTTTATCCTCCAGACTGCATATATTAGCATAAAACTTCTTGAGAGAGACACCCCAGCCACTGAAATCCTTAAAAGTCTCTGATGTTTCCCAATAATGGTGTCTTGCAGACACTTTCTGGCTTACAGGCAGGAGTTTGAGGTGACTTCATTTATGTCTTGTTTTCATTATATAACCCCTGTCTCTTGCACCATCCTAGGCTCTGTGCTTGTGAATTCTCTTTACACCACCTCCCAGGACTGCTGGTAGTTCCCTCCTTGTCTTTTCTCATTTTAAGTGCTTACTGGTTCAGTAAAACAAATGTTTTCGTCATTTACAAAGGCATTTACTTATGTCACTTTAAATTTTCAGTGTTGAGCTCTACAAACTTAATGGGGCTTTTTTCTATATGAAATTAATTTTCAGAAGACTAAGAAATGGAATGTTCTGTACACAATTAATTAAAGAAGAAGGAGTATTAATGCTTGTTTACATGACAGACAGAGTGCCAGAAAGGGAGTAGAGAACTCTGTGCCACAGTTCTGCTATTGCAGCAGATACGTCATTATGTTTCAGGAGTTGTTGTCCAAAACTTCTTAAAATTGCATTTTTAAAACTTAATCTCTTCATGTGCTGGACACTGTCAGGAAAGTGACTTTTTTGCTCAGATACAGTAATGCCTCATGGCCATGGTAGGACTTCTGACACTCTCTTGGATCCAAAATAGGATTTGGAATCCCATCCACTCTTTTTGCTGACACTAATAAATATGGTCACTTGTGAGTGCTTGGTGTAAATGTTTTGCTTCCCCCACCCCTTTTTTTTCTCTTTTCTTTTTTCTTTTTTCTAATTTTAAAATTACGTTTATTGCCAGGCTATAGGCAAAATTTGGCTTTCTCCCATATCAGCTTTTACCCACCTAAGCAGTTGCTTAACATAAATACCATTTGAACATTGAAAATGCATGTTCAGATGCAACTGTTTATTGTGCTTATAAAATTTGTCTGAAAATACAAGTAAAAAATGCAGTCCTAAAGTTCTTGATGTGAAGATATGGCTCTGTTGTGCAGATTCTAATTCAGATGAGAAATATTTGAAGTATAGAGTATTTTCTTGAGTAGCTTAAAGTACACCAGCAGGGAGGAAAATTTGAAGTAACCCAGTATAGTTTTAATTTTTCAGGTGAGAGGCTAAGGAACAATATAGCAGCCAACTTGAGGAAGTGTTATAAAGATGATGGAACTGGACTATTCTGAGAGGGGTAGGCAGAATAAAAAAAGACAGTGGTCACACATTCCTTATTGGGAGGTTGGCTGTTAGTAAAAAGTGAGGTGATGCATCTCTGGAGGGAGTTGTGTGCAGGGCCATGGAAATTCCACTCTTGAGTCTGTCATGGCTTTGCACAGCCAAGATTCAAAAACTTCCAGTCTGGCTTTTTTCATAGACTGACTTCCAGCAGCTTGTCCTGGATGAGCTCCAGGGGTCCCTTCCAGCTAACACTTCAATGATTCTTGTGTATATCTGTGAGCTTCTGCTTTACATCTTCTTGATTTTTGACATGTGTAAGGCCAGAATGTCAAAGTTATTTAGATGCTTAACTTCTGCTGAACTCAATGGGTGGTATAAAGACTTCTACTTTCAAAGGAAAATAGAAGAGTAAATTTGTAAGATGTTCTTTTCTTCATCTTAATTCAGTTAAACTAAATTCTGTATACTTAATTCTCAGGATCCAACTAGTAAGGAAGGGGAGAACCTGGTGTTGTTCCTCACCAGGAAATGGCCACAAATACATACATAATACATACATACCTAAAAATGTATCATGGAGTCAGACATGGGAATGGAGCTATGCAATGATTTGGAAAATGTATGAAAGATCCACATGAAGTTAGTTGAGACTAATAAACTTTTCCTTGTCAAATTAATTGGAAGGTAGCAATGAGAGATTACTGGGGTGACAGCCCAATTTTCAGCAATTTCCATTGGATGAGATTTCAAGTTGAATGATTATTTATTTTTCTTTGTTAAACATGGAAACAACTGCTTACCTTTCCTTGGTTTACCTTCTCCTGGGAAATAAGAGAATTATGCAATAGCAGTGAAAGGAAGAACTTTTTAAGAGAACTGATTTTCTTCTATCCCTATTCCAAAACCCATATATTATTAGGGAGTTTGTCTGTTAAAGTTTGAATGTCTCTGAATGGGAATATAGAAAGCAGGCCAAGGTTGGTAACTTCCAGCAGCCTAAAACATTCGCTGGAGAGGATTAGGTTTGCAAATAACTGGACAGACAAAGCCAGATAACTTCTGGTAAATGAATTGTGGTGTGGGAGCAGAAGGATCCAGAAGTGGCCAGAGATCCAGATACAAAAATTTGTGGACTGTACAGAGTATTTTCAGACTTAAATAGTGAAAGTGTTGCCATGATTTGGAACTTTCTTATCCTTTAAGATGAAGACTCTAAAAGTTTGTTTTATTTCTGTGTGTTTGCACACTCATTAGTTTCATAAACACATGCTTCTCTTAATATATTTGTGAGGTGTTCTTTTGAGGTTCAGTTTTAGATTACTCATCATTTTAGTTTTAAATGTACTCCCTCTACTGTAGAATCAAATGGCTTTTCTTGTTTGAAAATTCATTGAGGCCTTCAGTGATGGCCAACTAATATTGGCAGAGCAATTTGCTTACCATAAATATTAAGATAGTAGACTTTTTCAAATACATTTCTCATGGCACAAAATTTAGTCAAGTTGCAATGAGATCCCAGGCCAAGGTAGATAGCAAAAAGTGAAATCAAGTTATTTAAAATGTTTTTGTTTGCTAAGCTATAATTTATTTTTACAGTCAATGAGTCCTTTCCTATTTTTAATATTGGGAAAATAGATTTGTTTTTAAGCAATTATAATAGGCATGCAACCAAAGCACCATAAATGTGGATGGGAACAACACACTTTTTGAAGAATATCTCATAAAGGAAGGTCACATTTATGTTCACTCTGAGGAAAAATACAAGTTGGGATGGAATAAAGAAACTTCAATACATGCATGGCAGTTTTTCATTTCTTGGCAGAGAAACCATTTGCTAGTTTCTCAAAAGTTGGGGTCAAACCAGGAACCTCTATCCCTAGAGAACACATTCCTTTTACTTGGTTCCCAGGATAGTTTTGCCAGGTTTCCCAATCTCCAAAACAGGCACAAACCAGTAACAACATCTTCAAAACTGCTAAACTTGAAGCAGATAGTTTCTTGTATAGAATTCATATATGTTAACTTATACAGATACTCACCTGAAATCTGGGGAGAAAAGCTAGTATTAGTTAAATATTCATTCATAACAAATTTTTTTCCTCTGTTCATAATCATGATCAGGTTTGAGAATTTTCTTGTGATTAACTTTTGGAAACTCTTAGTTTATAAGCTAGCTTAGTTAATTAGTCAGAAAGGCTTCAACAATTAGTGATTGCTATTGATTCTATTCTACTTGAATAATGAAATTACTGCTCTGGTATCTTTATAAAAAAATTTCTACCGTCCTTTTGCTTGAATGTTTCCAAGGAATCAAAATAAAGTTATAGTCAAAGGGGAGAAGTAAAAAGGTGTCCTGCTACGCATGTTCTGAAAAGAAAGATTTCTTCAAAATTGATGTTTAGTAAGACAATAGGATTGGTAAGTAACAGACTAAATTATAAACCTTAAGAAAAAAATCTTGTTAGAGATCAAGAATAGTCTTTAGTTTGATTAAAGATGATTTAAATTAAAATTATTTAAATTCAAAAACAAAGTAGTGAAAGACCCCTCCTATGAAAGTAAATTTTGTTGAGACCAAATTGCATTAAAAAGACTGACATCTGCTTGCTGTTGTGAACTCCTTGATAATTGCCTTCAGAATTTCCCTGTGTGAGAGAATGGGTGAATTTAGATTTTGTTACTGATA
>VWZN01005725.1:3315-17126 GCA_013396955.1 Regulus satrapa | reverse complement strand
TCAAATACTGTTACATTTATTTTTAAAGTACAACCACTGTAATGGATACACTCCTGATCCATTTATTTGATCTGATAGTATCAAATTTTTGTGCATGATATCATGCACTTTTGAGAAGATATGAAGTCTTCTGCTTGTTCATTCCTACTCTTTTTAATGAAGTCTCTGAGGCTGAATGAAACATCTATGAAAACTTGATTCTGTTAGCCATATAAAGCACCCCATTTGCAGTACATTAGGATAATGAAGATTTATAAAAATTGTTCAGTAGTGCACATTTGTGAAATTGCCAAGAGAAGGGCATGCAGAAAACACATGTTGAAGGTATAAACACAGCACGGGAATTCAGTTAGAGTCAACAGATCATCAACAGATAATCAAACACAGATGATATATATTTGCATATTAAATTTAGTCCTGATGTAGGAGGATCCAACTATGGCTAAGGCTAATGAGAGATGCTGCCATAAAAAAGTGGAATCTGCCCATCTGCAGTCAAGAGAAGAAAGGCAAATAACTTAATCAGTGGCTCAGTTACTTGAGCATATTCACTGTTCTACATGTGCACAGTCTGTTAATCTGCAAGTCTCAAGTTCAGCTGTAGAAAAGTGTTAGAAAGGAAGTGCTGAAGCATTGCCACTAATTGTATTCAGTAAAACAGATGCCTTGGAGTGAAAAAATAATTCCCTATGGATAACTTCGTCACTTCAAGTAGATTATTTCCAAAGTTTATGCAGTATCCAATTAAGTAAGTCTGCATCAGAGCCAAAGGAGCCCAGACTGCCATGTATCTCTACCAGACTAATGCAGTCCAAGGCAAGGCAGATCAATAAAAAACCTGACATTGTTCAATTCATCACAGTGGTGATGAAATGTTGGGGGACTGCTTTGGATGAACAACCATTTGTCTCAGTCTTGTCCGTACCATCTACTATAAATATCCTCTTGTGGAAGATGCCCTCCAAACCTTTCCTGAGCTTTCTCTTGGTGAGTGCTAGTTGGCATGGGGCAAAATTCTGTTATTATGATAACCAGTGGGATGGACCATACAGCACTTTAATAGTTTCATGGTCCTCTCCTGTTTAGTAGTATATACTTGGTCTGGTGTTTGAGGCAAGCTCCTAGAACCTTTCTATCCTTACAAAAGAACAACCTAAAAATTATCTTTCTGATCTTGTTATTTCCCACATTTTCTCCTGTATCCTATCATGCAGGGTGACAGGGGACCTATTGTAATCTCCACTAGTCTGGATGTCAGTATTTTTGAAAAGAATGGGAATGTAGCAGATCTGTTTCCTATTCACTTCGCTGGATGTAGCAGAGGGTTCCAATGAAAGAAATGCTCTAACTTTGGACCCACTCTTGAACACAAATTATAAAACAAAACTAAACATAGTTAAGTAAGCAAGATGTTGGGCCTGCCTGTTCAGTAATTTCTTAAATTTCAACCGCTAAAACTGAGAGTAAAGGTTTTTTCTAAATGTTAAGGAAAGAAAATCCCACCAAGCTTCTCTGCAGATATTGAGAGAGAAACTTTTTTGTTCTCCAATAATTGAACCTTGTAGAAAACTCTCTCCTTGCCTTCTCCCTTCAATAGGGAATACTAGAATCTGAAATAATACTGTGATGTTCATCAGAAAAAAGGACCAGGACAAATGTTGCTGTTATTCAGTGTAAGGTCATCTCTTTGTTAAATGATAGATAGCTCCTGAGTAATTGTAAATGATCTCTTGGGAGTGGCCTTTAAAGGTCATTTTAACCCAGTGTAATGTAATTAAATTAATTACTCGGAAACATGTTTTAAAATCTCGTTAACCACATTTATATCTGTCACACAGAAGTTTGTTCAGATATCATTATCAACACCAAGCATACTGGAGTAAGATCAAAGTCTTAGAACTAAGAGAAGTGCATGCAATTTTTCTAATTTTTTAATTTTTTTTTTCTCATGATACCAGGGAAAGAAATTATCCAGAGCTTCCTGGTTGAAGCTGAAAAATGCAGTCAGGCCTAGCATAGGAAGAAACAGGTTTTTCTGTATTTTAAAAATTATTTTTAGTAATCCTGGATCATGCACCACACAGCTTCCTTAACTAATTGTTGCATGTATCATAACAAAAAAAACCCCATGCCACTGTATGGTTCCTGCATTGTGTCTGGTATATTTAAGTTCACTGTAGTTGATAGATTGCATTTGCACCTCAGTTAGACTTCAAGCTCACTGAGGAAGGTTTTGTGCAGCTTGATTTCTGCAGGATGTACCAAATGCTCTTGCTGACAGTTGAAATTGTCCTCATTAATTTTCATCAGAGTTGCAGACTGTGTTTGCCATGGTGTAGTCAGATAAACTGAGAAAGAGAAGTGACCTGAAGCTTGCCAGAAGGAATGAGTGATGAAAGTTCCCTCAGAAATATTTATTCTGTGAGTCACTCCAGCATTGTGTCCCACATTCACTAGTCTGTTGATGTTAAGTGTGAATTTTCTTAATGCTGTATTTGTTTCTAGAGCCATGGAAGTATTTTATGTCAGGAACTCAGCATTTAGATTTAATGATGTAAGTTGTTAGCCTTTGTGATTCTAAAATAAATCTTAGAATCACATTCACATGGCACAAAGCAGTGACAAGAAAAACTTTCTGAATTTTAGTATAAAGCAGTAGTCTTGTAATTCTCTGGGATATTAAATAGAATTGTTACAGTGTTTGACACAAACATACAGTGATATCTATGAGAAAGTAAGTCTCAAATCTGTTAGATATATATTATGTGAAAATAAAGTGATCAAATATTCTAGGGGCACTTTAAGTCACACTTGTTACGCTGACAGGTAGAAATGCTGCCTCCTGCTAAGGGCTCTCTCTAGTTCCCAGAGAGTAAGGGAAGGATTTGTGTCAAAATTCCTGACCTGGAGCCAGCAGGAGGAGGGTTACAAGTACTAGTATGTGGAAAGATACCCTGCTCTGTCCTTAGTACAGAGAAATGGTAAAATACTTTCTTTGCTATAACACCTTCCCCAGCTGACCAGACTTTTCCTGCTGTTCTGTTGGAGTTTTTTAATCAGAATTATCACCTGCTTCTAGGTAGCAGAAGATGGACATACCTAATCAGAATATCTATGTATAAATTAAAAGGCTCAGTCCCAATTTGGCTTGTTGTTTTGGTGCATGTTTTTTCTAATATATTTGTTTTAAGGGCGGCCTAAAATTGATGTTTGAAATAGGTAGGTATTATGAAATCACTTTGGAAATTGGAGTTCCTTTCCTCAAATGGCAGTTTCTATAATTAACCACTTAATGGTCTTTTAAAACATTACAATTCCACCTCTTTTATCTCTGTGAAGAGACACTAAAGTGCAAGGATACCAGCAGGACTTGGCAAACCAGATCAGTGTATCATAGAATGATGAAAAAACCCAACAAAATCAGAAAATTGTTACTTTTTTTTTCCATTGATGAGATTTTTTTTTTCTTTCCCATCTTTTTTCTTATATAGCACCATATAAAACTCCAAATCCCTGCTTATCCTCCCATCTTGTCACACAGTCTCCTCCTCTCAAACACACAATGATGAAAAAGTAGAGAACATGCAACCCTTGACACTCCCTGAAGAAGTGATGTTGGGAACAAGTGCTGCCTTCGATGCCATACCAAATGAGAAAATGAGGTAACAATATCTTGCCCACCTTGACTTTGAGCCCAGGTTTCCTGGACTTGGATGGCCTTTTTGGGTCCCTTCCAACTCAGGATATCCTATGAACTACCGGAAGAAATGATTTCCTGTTTCCTGGTCAGCTGAGAAAGAAGACTGGTGTTAGAGAGAAGGAAGGGATGAACAGCTCTGTCCCTGAGGAAGGAGGAGCACACTGACCTCGGTGCAGTGCCCTGAGAGTGTGTGCCCTGGGACGTACAGACAGATGGGGTCAGCCACGCTCCACGTGAGCGCCAGCCCCTCAATCACTTCTGGGGCAGGGAGTGATGTACTGCTTCCCATTTGCCGTGGCAAACAGATTCTTAATCCTCTCTTTCCCAATCTATTCTGAAAGAGAGGACAGCTGAGGGAAGCTCGGCTCTAGTCCCATCAGCACAGAGGCCTTTCCCCTGGGTCACATGGAGCACCTTGCCTGGGGAGCAAATGCGGTATGTGAGCAGCTCAAGGGGAAGGACACCTACAGCTCCAGGCCCACCCTGCTCCCCCGGCACTCAGAAAAAGTCAGATGGCATCTGTTTTTTTGGAACACCCCTCTACACAAATGTGCCTGCTATCCATATAAACATAAAATACACATATTTATGTATTTGAAAATGTTTCCAAAACATTTATCTATGCTTCTCTTTAAGAAATTTAATTTGCTTGTCTTCATGTTTATTTATAGAGGTTCACTTAATAACTAAGATTAATGAAAAAATGATTGAAATTTTGACAGCTTTTCTTCATGCCCTGTATTTGCTCTGTGTAATGAATATTTGAGTGTACATTTTGTTATTTAATGGCTGCCCCTGATTGTTTAAACTTTTTTCTAGTACTATTGAAATTTACTTTGTATATGTGTTTATGCATCTTCACTACTTATGAAAAGAAATTAGATAACAAAGTCTTAAATCTTAAATTTTGCAACTTTTGAACAGCCTGTAAATTAATATGGCCAGTAAATAAGTGTGATTTTAGACATATACATCTAAAATAGCCTCCTAAAAATAGTGGAAATAATTATGTTATCAGTTTTGAAGTAAAGTTTTAATAACTGCATGAACAAAGCAGCATGATCTTACTGTCTGTAGTTACACATATCCCTTCTTATCTTAGATTCCTTAACCTAAAAATTGAATCAGCTTCCAATTCTGTGATCTAGAGGTGCAAAAGCAATCAAAAATACAGAAATTAAAGTACATGAAATTTTAAAACTAGATTTCATGTGCAGAAATCCATAAAAAGATTTTGCTGAGTGTCTACATAAAATTTAGCCTAGGAACTCCAAGTTTATTAAACCCTTGGCTCTGAAATATATTTTATATTTAGCAAATTACAATATAAAATATATTCAACAAAATGTTTTGTGTTCAGTGGCATAGTTTCTTAGCTGCTAGTACTAAGGGTTCACTGATATAAAAGTGACTGATACCACACTTAAATTGTGCTTGGCATCTTACTCATGGAGGAGAAAAATCGTGTTGTGGGAGGAAACTGCTGGTGTATTTCTTTTCAGAACATCTCTCTTTCACTGAGCTAATGGAGCAATTCTGTGCTTCAGGACAGCAGCAGATATTCCTGTAATTGTCTGCAGCCTCATATTAAACATTTCAGCCAATAAATAACTTTCAGCTTTAAGTAATTTCCTCCACTTCAATACACTGTGTTCAAAGATGTAATTACAAAGTAGTGCTGATGTCTAACATGAGTTTACTCTTGCGAACAGTAATTCTCCATCTGGAGGTTATGCTATACAAAGATATTATCTAAAAAGGAAAACATAGTGGTATTTTATTTCCCCAGAAGGATATAGAAACAATTAATTTGTTTACTATAAATCAGGAACAATTCCATTGTATACTCATCGTAATAATAGTATATTTATATATGTCTGTACAATAATGTGACTTGTATAACACTGATTGTGCAGAAGAGATGAAAAATGAAAAGGCAGAACGAGGACAAAACCTCAAGCCTTTATTCCTGCTCCTTTAAATTTCTTCCTACAGAAGCATCTGTCTTGGAAAAATTATGATAGAGGGAGATAAAACTATCCTGATGTAATTGAGTAAGGACAGCACAAAAACAACCCCAGAAACCCCCCGAACAGTTGTCTCACTTCATCTGATGTAAAACAATGTAGGGCAGAAAGAGAATTCTTGCAAACTGTGAACTTTATCATTGGTCTCATGATACTTAACTTGATCCTGAATAAAAGGAAAAAAAAAAAAAAAGAAAAATAAACAAAATATCTGGCTTCTCAAGGCTTGTGAAAATCTTGCTTTTGTTTTGTTTTGTGCTTCTATTACCTCATTTCTGATGTTTAAACAAAAACTGGTAGAATGAAATGCACATTCTCAGAAGGCCAATAAAGGACTGGATGACTTGAAAATATATTTATTTTTTAACCTAGAGTGACCTTTAGGTCATGGTAGAGGAAGTGATATATGACTTTTACGTGCTTTGGTCTGGCCTTACTGAAACATGGCACTGCAGAGTATAAGCCCCTGGGTGATTAGGTGTTAGCTGACTAGCTGAGTCTCAGTACTGCCAGAAGGAAAAAGCCTCCCCTGTTTCAATTCCCCTCACTCCTCCTGTGCAGCCCCATCCTTATATTTGTGCAGATTTTGGCATGCAGTTGCCAGTCAGGAAGCCGACTTATCTAGCTTGGGAGCAAAGACTTCACCCTCTGCATTGGGTCAGCTTTCTCTTACATTAGCAAGATCATCTGCATCGCCGCAAGGGGAGCAGGGCAAGGGTGGGTGCCAAGGAAGGACTAGGAGCATTCGGCTTGAAATAGGGGATAAAGTGGTAAGAAGAAAAGCTTTCTGCTTCTGGAAGTATTCAGTTGCAATAGCTAAAAACTTTTCCCTGAGAAACACAAATCACCTGACTTCAACAAAAGTCAATAAATCAATAAAACTTTGACACCTGCTGCTAATAGGACACTGATATGAGCTCTGAGGGGTTTCTGAGTCTTTCCTCTTAAATGAGCCTTCTAACATCTTCTTCATGCATATTTCTCAGTGAACCTGCCCATAGAGCTCTTGACAATTTTCTGTGTGGTGAGAATAATATTTCTGGTGACCTTTCTATATACGGCTTTCAAGGCAAGTGTAGAGTTAGTAAAAATATTGTAAGAGAAATTTGATATGGGGTTATTAATGTTTATTTTCATTAAAATACAGTTCTTCTGGAAAAAAAATTTAAAATTACTAAAGTACTAAACAGGAAAGACAGAGGAAATTTATAACCTCAAACAGTTTTTCATTTTTAAACAAGACTATCCATACAAAGTAAAAACAAACAAACAAACAAAAAAACAAACCCCAAAAAACCCAAACAACAAAAAAACACCCACCTATCAGAAATAGAAACATTTCTTAGTTAACCTTCCAATATTTAATTTCCTCTTTTTCTTTTTCCATCATAGAGAATACTCTATGTGTGTGGAATATCTTTGGAGATAGATTTTTCACTTCAAGAAATAAAAAAGGCACAGTTACAAAATATTTGAGTGACCTTGAAAATATATTGATAAATGGGGGGCATGGCCTAATCGCTGTTCTCTGAGGGATTATTTTCAGCTGCCTTGTCAAGATGGGAATTGCAAGCACTAAACCAGTAGCAGAATTTCAGATCTAATTTCAAAGACATTCAAATGAAGAACTGCCAGTTGTGGCACATGCCCTTTTATTATCCCATAATTGATTGATATCTTGCTGAAGGCCATGGTACCTGTGAAGCATTATGCATCTTTTAAACAATTCCAGCTGCTTCTGCTTTAAATAGCATGGAATTTACAATGGAAAATGGCCAAAGAACAAATTATCTGTTCTTCTAATATATAATTCATTCCCAGATGTATATATAGCATGGAAGTCTATTCAGGTTACACATACAAACATATGTATACACATATAACTTGGCATATATATATATATATATNTATTTAATGTAAAATCATAAACTGGGCATATATATATATATATATATATATATATATATATATATATATATATACGTATACGTGTGTATATAAGGATGTTTAAAAGTGCCTTTGTACTGAGAGAAGCATTTTAGAACATTTTTTAGATTAGAACAGTTTTGGGGTTTTTTAAGTCTCTAAAGGGATAAGAGAAAATCCTGGACACTATGTCCAAAATGAATCTTCCTTCTATTATCACTAATCATACTATAGAGAAAGTGTGAGAGAATCAACCACTGGCAGTAATTGTACATGTATGTTTCCACAATATTTGTCTATTTGTTCCAGATAATATATCCCTAAAGGTCCCTCTAAAACTGAATTAAATTTAAAAATTGCCTGAGACCTTAAAGATTATCTATCTCTGAGCTCCCTGCTGTGGGCAGGGACACCTTTCATTAAAACAGGTTGTTCTAAACTCCACTACACTTGGCCTGAACATTCCAGGAATGGGGCATCCATAACTTCTCTGAGCAACTTCTCCAAGTGCCTCACCACCCTCATAGTAAAGAATTTCTTCCTAATATCTAATCTAAACATAGATTCTTTCAATTTGAATAAATTTCTCCTTGTCCAGTCACTACATACTTCTGTAAGTAGTGTTGCTCCAGCTTTCTTATTAGCTTCCTTCAGGTATTAAATGGCCACAACTATGTTACTCTGAAGCCTTCTGTTTTCCAGCCTAAACAATCCCAATTCTCCCAGACTTTCCTCACAGGAGAGGTGCTTCGACCCTCTGATCATCTTAGTGACCTCCCCTGGACTCTCTGAGAGGTCTCTGTCCCTCCTGTGCTGGGAGCCCAGCTCTGGATGCAGTGCTCCAGGTGGGTCTGAGCAGAGCAGAGGGGCAGGATCCCCTCCCTGCCCTGCTGCCCACGGGGCTCTGGTGCAGCCCAGGACACGTTTGGCTCTCTGGGCTCTGAGTGCCATGGCCGGGGCTTGTCCAGCCTCTCACCCACCAGCACCCCCAGGCCCTTCTGGGCAGGGCTGCTCTGGGTCTGTTCATGTCCAGCCTGTGCTGGCACTGGGGGTTGATCTGACCCAGGTGCAGCACCAGCCCTTGGCCCTGTTAAACCTCGTCAGATTCCCAAGGGCCACTTCTCAAGCTTGTCCAGGTCCCTCTGGATGGCATCCCACCCTTCAGACATGTCAACAGCACCACTCAGCTGGGGTCATCTGCTAATTTGCCGAGGGCAAAATTAATTCCTTTATCTATGTCATTTGAAGATATCAAATAACAGTCCCAATACAGACCCCAGAGGGTCATCACTTGTCACTGATTTCCCTCAGGACCCCCAGCTGTAACCATTAACCCCCGGATGCAGCCACTCAACAATTTTCGTATCTAACAGTTCTCTTAGTTAAGCCAATTCAGAGGAAAGGGTGTTATGGAAAACCATGTAAAAGGTTTTACATAAATCCAGAATAAATTATTTTTGTAGCCCTGCCTTTGCTCACTGATGTAGTCACTCCATCACAGGCAATCACTACGTTGGTTAGGCAGGACTTAAGTTTCACTATTAGCATATACTTGAGTCTGAAGACAAACCTAATAAACACAGGATTAGTTAAATTCTGAGTAATAGAGTTGCTCCCTTGCCAGAGAATTAATACAAGAAAAATGCTTGATGAGCTATACTGGTTAATGACATTGGACTTTACCATCCCTGTTTATTAAACACCTTTTTACAGTCTGCGCTTCTAACCCAGAACCCACTTGGTGGCCCAAACTTTCTTGTGCCAAGAAAATGTCTTCAAGATGATTTGGTTTGATTTCAAGAGCAAAAGTGAAAGCTTAATATTTACCAGATGATAATTTATTAAACAATTACAAGCAAAAAAAGATGGAAAGCTGGCTTAAGCTGTGCTCCAGTCTTTGTTGAAGAATGCTTTATTGAATAGGAAAGCACTTGGAGATCATCCACTTTAAAAAAGAGGTCTTGAAAGGTGGGGCTCTTGAAAGTTGAAAATTACATTGGTTTGAAGTGCCACTAACTATACATTTACACCTATGAGAACATTTAATGCTTTGATTCTGTGCCAATGCTGATTTACTGGCTTTTGCTGGGACAGTGTTAATTTTCTTCATAGAATATAGTATGGGGCCATACTTTGTTTTTGTCCTGGAAACAGTATTGATAATACAGGGAAATCTTAATTAATGCTGAAAATGATCACCAAGAGCAGGGGCCTTTTCTCTCTGTTATCACACAGGACCAAGTGACAGATGAAAAAGAGTGACATGAGAGGAAATCACGGTCAAATGAAAAATGTTTATATTAAAGTAATCTCAACTTAGTTGCACTGTATTTTAAAACATTCTTTGACCAATACTTTGACAAAACAAAGGAAGTTCATAGCAAGAATTCAGAATTCAGTGCTGACTCATTTATATCCATGCTCCCCATGAATCTCGTGTTAAAATTGAGCTGATTTTCTCATCTGCAGTATCACTTTTAAGACAATAATGCTTCCAGTGGATATGACCTTAATTTTCAGGCTTATTATACATCAAGGTTTTAGTTAAAACCAGTTATGTACAGTCTTGTATAAATCAGTCTCTTCAGCTCCTTCATGTAATTTCAAAACTTTGCCTCAAAGATGAAGATCTTGTAGATGAGCTCTCTTCACAAAGTTATTTTGTTTTATAGAAAATTGTCCCGTGAATGAAAATGGGGAGCTAACAGAATGACTTCTTGAGAAGAGTAAAAAGGGGTTAATTCTGCTGGATGTGAACACAGGCTGAAGCAATCAATTTTGCCTTAACAAGCTGTCTTTGATAACTATTTTTAGTTCTGCCCCATAGGCAAAGTAGATAGAAACACACTTAGAAAACAAATATCTCCTGCATATATAAGAAAAAAAATCAGTCCTGTGAGGACCTGTTTGGAGTTGGCTGGAAGGTTCATACATACTGTGCCTGTGCAATTACTTTTTTACTACATTTTAAAAGATTAGCTGAAAATGAAATATCAGCAAAAACATGTGGAATTTTCCATCCCTTTTTATCAGTTCTTCTAGTCAGTTTGGTTGATATAAATTTATGAGATTAAAAAATAGTCTCTGGTCTTCCCGAACATATGACTTCTGTGTGAGATCCATGTTGCATGACTGACATGGACCTCAGTGACCCTTATGGAATATGCACTGGAGGGAAGCTGTGTGCATACGTGGAGGGCATTTGAGCCGTCAGACATCTAGAGGTCTAGGTGACTGCACAGCCCTAGAGTCAGCAGCCAAACTCAACTGGTCTGAGTACGCTGAGAAACCTGGGTATAGAAGAAGACAGATTTCTCCATATGGCAGGCTAGTGAAGAACAGAGAGAGACTTGAGACTGATGAGATGTGAGGGGCGAGGAGAGCTGAAAATCAGAGTGCTAATGTGACATATAAAGAGCCTAGAGAATGCAGGGAGGCAAAGGTCTCTGTTAGTGGGAAGGGGAAATGTTTTATAGCTCTAACATGTCAAAAGCAGATTTACACAAGCCTTCTCTCCATTTTTAATAAGAATTTTTGTTTTCTTATTCCACATGGAGCAATGGCAATACAGAACTATCTAGAAATGCCCTGTGTGCTTTATATAAAAACCCATGTTTGCAGCTGCTACTGGTGTTAGAATTCTGGGATTGAACCAACTGGACTTCAATGGTTTTCACATGGTGATTTAGTGTCACCTTTCTGTCTGCCACTTATACCAAAGAGCAGACAGAAAACATAGACAAAAGAACATACATATCTTTGTCAAGAAATCAAACCAAACTTCTTGTCATGGTTTAACTACAGCTGGCAAATCCATTTCCATACAGTTTCTTACTCACTCCCTCTTGGGGAAACAGAGTAGAGAAACAGAAATGCAAAGATTAAAAATCATTGATAGGCTGAGATAAAGAAGGTTAAATAGATAAATCAAAAGGCACATACTCAAGCAAAGCAAAACCATGGATTCACTCACCACTCCCCACAGGAAGGCAGGCTTTAAGCCATCCTCAGGGAAGCAGTACTCCATCACATGAGAGATTTATTTTATGTTGTACTGTGCTATTTGAACATTTTCAAATTACTCTTTTTCTTCTGAGACTGCATTATATTCAAGACCAGTAAGTTATTTTTATCAAAGTTACAAAATTTCCAAATTTCATAGATCTTTCTGGCAGATTTGTAATGTATTTCAGTATGGTAGTAAGTCAAACTGGTGGCTCAGTCAACAAAAAAGATGAATAAACATTTCTGCTCAACATAACACCCTACTATTTTGACCAAGAAATCAGGTGTATACTTATGTCATATACCAAGTTTTTACCCTCTCTGTCTGCATTATCTAAGACAAGTGTGCAAGTCTTTGCTAGTGTCTTGTTTAAGATATCTGAGTTGAAAATGTGATCTATTATTAAAAAAAAAAAAATTAAAAAAAATAATTAAAACTATCTCTACTGTCTTAGTGAACAGATATACTTTGTTCAAGAATGGATGTGGGTTATAATTTCTTTTTGGTGTGGTGAAAAGGATCCAAAGGACTGAAGAAAGTTTTGCTTGTGAGTTTTACCCATAACAGCCCTGGAGACATTTCCAAGGTAACATAATGTTTCTGTGTATTAGGTGTCACCTTCTGGTACAACTAGAACTTCAAGTAGTCAGAATTCTCCTAACCTATATAAACACCTTATCTAAGTTTTTAAAAATTCACTGGCTAGCCACTGTCCTGAGGGGCTGAAAAAATGTAGGCTTAATAAGCCTCCACAACTTTTTTAAGCCTTTATTTTTTGTGCAGTAACTCTTTACCTTGAACAGATTTTATACCTCTTGTTTCTAATATTAAGATACAAGATTGTATATAACTAAATAAATGCCTTTATTATATTCTCTGCTAACTAATCTCAAGTAATTCTAACTTCTCCCAGTTAGCTTTTAAAGCCTTCATTTTTTTCCAGGTTTATGATAGAAAGGTTGCACTTTGTTTGAGCATTACAAACACGTTTGTTCATATAAATATATGTATACCACTTTAGAAGGTAACAGTAAGTATTATTTTTAGGGGGTCAAAGACTATTATCATGCTCCTCTAAGTTCAGGTAATGAAAAAAATTAATGAAAGCATTTAAAGCCCCAATATACAAAGGTAAAGAGTCTACAGAGGCATTATCCTTTCTTCATTTCTGAGGTGACGAACAACTGCCATCATGGATACCAGCATGTATTGGTCTCCTTAGAATGAAGGTATACCAAAATACCTCTTGAAATCTGCAATATTATTTTTAGATAATGTTGTTTGGAGTTATACCTTCTGGTGGTTTTCACCTAAAAGGAGAACATTTGATTCTCTAACACAGAAAGAGGAGTCTTCAGTCCTTAATGGGGAGACAGAAAGAAACTGTGATCAGGTCTTACATGTTTTTCACAGCAGATCTGGTGCTCTGTTTGTATTATCACTGGGGAGAGAAGGGTAGGAAGGAGTAATCTTTTGGGTCTGTGGTTTAAAGGCACCTTGTCTACTCCAGGTTTGCTATCCAGTGTTGTGTTTAAGGAGTACTGATATTTGGGAATTGTGTGCAGAATATGCCAAAGCACAAGCAAGTAAAATCCCATTGCCTATGTTTTCAAATCTCATGTCAACCTCTCATCTCTGCTTTAACAGAGAGCTGAAGGGCCGCCTGAACATTGTAAAAATCCAGATAGTATTAGGCAGACTCATGCAAAACAATCAGACAGCCTTCCAGAGGCTGTCAATATCTGGACATGAGGGGTCCGTGCTTGGGATCTCTGGGCATTGCCAGAGAGCCCCAGGAACAGGAATGAGGATCTACTGCCTTTATTTTCTTTAAAGACTTGCAAGAGCTTGGGGGGAGGGGAGGTGAGGGTGCAGAAGGGTAGTCCTATAGATATATTTTATTTTATTTTTAACAGGCTTTGAAAAGTTTAGTTTGTTTACTTTCCAGACAGTTAAACTTTCCCATGGTCCTGCCTTACATTCACTCCATTTGAAGCTATTGTTTTGTTTTGCTTGAAGAAGCCCCTGATCTGTGAGGCTGCATCAACAGAGCACAAATATTCATCTGCTTTAGTTTTTGTCACAGACTGACTGATAGGAAAGTGAGTATTTGATATGGCTGTTCTAATGAAGACAGGCTACTTGCAGGTTT